>JAMPIV010000441.1:0-58331 GCA_024509875.1 Oreohelix idahoensis
AAGGAAAACTAGATTCACTTGCCATCTCCACTTTATCCGCACCTGCCTCCGCCTTAAAGTTCTCCCTCATGGCTTCACTTCTCACTTCAACCCCTCTGCTAGGCCATATTCACCCTCGTGAACATCCGCCTCCTTTTACAGTCGCATCGAGACCACATGTGGGTTTCCAGGCGTAAATGCCGAGCTGTCTCAGCTATCCATTCCGCCTCCTGGCAGATATCATCAGTTGCTCAGCAGTCTCAGCTTCTACTCCGCTTACGTAGATCCCTCACCTCCAGCTACTCTCCTGCCTTCCCCATTATCTCCGTATTATTATCCATAAAACCCTCAACCGGCATATTGTATGATTTTCTTATCCGCCCAGAAAAAGGACAAACTTTCCATTTCCCGCCTCTGTCCTATCCCCTGAGACTGTCCCTTGCCTCCTCTACTCCATCTCGTTCCAGTGTAAGTGGATTTTGATGGTATTGTATGGTTGATTGTCATCCTAGTGTGATGTATGAGGTCAGCTGTGAAGGCTCTCCTGAGGTAACTTGTAGATGTGAATTACAGAAGGTCCTTCTTGCTACCACTTACCCCTAACCTCCACATATCTTTTTTACTAATAATGTGGCTACGATAAAAATTCTAGGGTAACTGATATGTACCAAAACAAACCCCCCCCCACAAATTACACACACACACACACACACACACACACACCACACACACACACCACACACACAAACCACACACACACCCACACCCCCACACCACACACAACCCACACACACACCCCCCCCCCCACACCACACCCACCACACACAGAATATTTAAGGAAGTCTAATAATATTATACAAAATTTTATAACACACTGAACTAACTCAGGCTATTTTAGTTTTTTTTTAACGTTAAATCTTTTGATACATTTATTTTGTTACTGAACCAAATGTTAAGTTGGTCAAACATAAGGAAATATTATGGATGTCATAAAATGGAATGCAAAATCATATGACCCATAAAAAAAAATGGAAAATGTGTACTTAATTATTCAAATGACACTGGTTAATAACAATTATAATTAAAGATAGTCCCACAGGAGAACTTATTACTAGATATGCTGTTGGATGGTGTAATTCACTCCCCTCAGTCTATGACTGCCCAAACATTGTCCCGTTGACTTTAGGAATAAATATATATAGTTTAATTCTCCTCCAATGTCCATTGGCTTTTTATTTACCTGGTAAATTTAGGGATAACTTTAGTTTTGAAAATGTCCCGTTGGTGAAAGTCCAGCATGCCCATGAATATAACTTATCTCCGCCTGCGTCGATCCTGTAACAAAAGTTCTTTGTGGCCCCCCACCTCTCCGTGGCTTGGGGCCAATATATACCGGCTACTCTGAAACCCACCCCCCACAATGAATAGACCTGCTCTGGTCCACACTTGTATATATTACTACAGCAATTGACACCGCTTTGGTGCCCAATAGAAAATCCCAGTTCCAGAATTCAGAATTGAGAACACCAGTTAAATTTACTACACAAACTCAGCCTGAGCTTGCTGGCCCGTATGATATGGCGTCCCACTATATAGTTATTTTCTTAAGTGAATCAACACCACTTTGGATTTTCAAACTGTGTCTCTGAACAGACTTATGTCGAATGGCAAACTTTCACCTCTCTACACCCGCTACTATAAAATGCGTTGGCCAATCGCCGACTTCCCCCCCTTGCGTTTCAAATGTTTCAACCAAAAGTCACCCACTTCAGTCAAATCCTCAGTCAAGTATGTATTACGGTCCTGTTAGTCCCCCGTCTGTCCCCTCTACTTTGTTTTTTTTTTCATTTAAAAAACACACTTGGTTTTACATGCATTTCCTACACGAATCTGCTGCCTAAGTTATTTTTAGCTACAATGCTCCACCACACATTGCATCTCTTTAATTACAGCTCGATTTTTACGTTTGCAGGCTCAAGGCCCAACTGGATTTTTGGTAACTTTTAGTGACTTGTGGGTTAACAGTGCATTCGCTTGTATGATATTGAACAATACAGTCTTTTGTCAGATATCTTCTTTATTATCTATCCGTTCTGTATAAATGGAAAGCATATTATTTCTCTGCTCAAGATGGGCTATCAAACTAGCTAGGTTTTATTTTCATATAATGTTCTGTTTTAAGAAAAAACAACATAATTTTTCTCAAGTTTTAAATTTTGAAATTTGTTCGAGAACCTTACCCTCATGTGTTTTGCCGCGGCATTCAAATAAAGACCAAGTTTCGAAACACGTCCAAGAAATGACTGTTCTCGATCAAGAGCTAATGTCCGTTTCTTGTCCATTTTCCTTACTTTATGTCAGCACTAGGGGGGACGTGAATATTTTTTTTCCTTTCACCCCCACTTTGCGTCTTTTTTGCCGTTCGAACTTCAAACACGTGTTCAGGTCATATTTTTTTCCTTTTTTTGTGTCCTCCGTTCTCCCCCTCCCGTCTACAAAGGGTAAAACGTTTCGTGTCTGCACTTCTAACTTGTTAGTTTTTTAAATGGCGGTGAGGGAAAGGCTGGCATGGGACGAGCATGTCTCCTAGTAGAAATCTTACGCATTATTTTTAACCCTACATTTCATCGTTAATTTTGGAGATATTTTAACGTTGTATCATGGTGACATCTAATCCACACTAGGTCCCCACCTGAGAAACATGCACTACGGCAAGTTCCAAAACCAGTGATTACACATAGATAAAATCCTCTCCTCACGCCGTTGCCACTTACTCTATAATTTTGATCACAGGGGTGCCGACTGAGGAAATCTGCACCGACATTCAATTTGCCTGGGATATATTGGATACTAAACTGATAAGGTTGAAGCAACAAAGACCACCTCAGCAGTCTTGCGTTTTCATGCTTAGCCTGAGACAAGAACACGAGAGGCTGATGGTCCGTCTCCACCACAAAAGTCCTACCATACAGATAGATTTGAAACTTCTTTATTGCCCAGATTAACGCTAAACATTCTTTTTCGCTTGTGGAGTATCCTTGTTCCGCCTTATTCAATTTGCGGTTTGCATAAGCGACTGGTTTCAGTTCCCCATCAGGTGAAGATGATCTTTGCAACAACAAGGCCGCCCGATTGCCTACATTACTTGCATCGGTTCTTAAGACAAAGTCCTGTGTCAAATCAGGCAGTTTGAGAATAGGCTTGCTAGTGAGTTTTTCCTTTAACTCTTGGAACGCTAGGTCACATTGTGCAGTCCAAATAATTTTATCTGGAAGTCCCTTGCGAGTCAGATCAGTCAGAGGAGCACAAATAGCGTTAAAATTTTTGATGTATTTCTGATAAAATCCGCATAACGACACGAATGATCGCACGTCCTTTTTTGTTTGTGGTCTAGGTGCTCTCTGCAGTTTTTCCAAGTTTCCCTTGGGAATTTCAGGGGTCAGGCGATTGATTTACCCTGATATACAGTGTGTCCCAAGAATTCCAACTCTTTGCATCCAATACAAACATTTTGTTGGCCTAGCAGTTAAGTTCGTATCGGCCCTCCCTAAGGCCTATCAAATAACATTTTTTAGAGCGTCCAATGTGTTTTCTTCAAATGTCTCTGTGGCGACGAGAATATCATCCATGAAATTCGTGATACATGGGTTATTCAGGGGATCCAACAATTTGCGCATCATCCTTGAAAATACACTCGGAGCATTTTTCAATCTGAATGGTAGCATGTTGAATTCATAATGTCCTTCCGATGTGCTAAACGCTAAATAAGGTCTCACTTCAGGCTTCACTGGAATCTGGTAATAGCCTTTACTAAGATCCACCTTTGAAAAGTATTTTGCCTTGTTTAATCTGGCAAATATGGACGATGTCATCAAGGCATGTAAGGAGAGAACAAGAAAGTATTCAGTGGGGTACTGGAAGATGAGACAGGTCTATATTTCGGAGCTGGCATTTGCTGATGATGTTGCCCTGATTGCTAAATCAGAGGCACATCTCCAATCCAAACTGCAAGTCTGGAAGGAAGAGCTGGAGAAGAGAGGGATGGTCATAAGCAGCTCTAAAACAAAATCCATGGTGATATCACGAGAAGAAAGAAAACATCAGATTAAGTTGGGAGAACAGGTCCTGGAGCAGGTCGACCACTTTAAATATCTCGGAGCTATTATAGACCGAAAGGGAGGCATCAAAGAAGAGTTGGCCACTCGAAAAGCAGTAGCGGCTGGGAGACTTTTTCAGGCCATAAAATCGTGGATTCCTCAGCAAGAAAGAGGTTTGGTAAGAAAACGAAGATGGCTGTTATAACCGCTCCACCTATGTCCCAGACCTTTTGACATAATGGTGCGAGTCGTGGGCAATGACTACAACCCACAAAAAGCCAGATCCAAACCTCAGAAATGAGGTATCTGAGGAAAGTGGTTGAAGTAACAAGAAGAGACATGGTCCGCAACCAGACGATCCGTCAAGGCCTAAAATCCCATCCGCTGCAGACCCAAATAGAACAGTCCCAACTAAGATGGTTTGGCCATGTCTGCAGAATGGGAGAAGATCGGCTACCACGACAAGCATGGGAAACAAAGAGCCAGGTAAATCCAGACCTCCAGGAACGACCCAGAGTCCGCTGGGCGAGGACAACATTATACAATCTTTGAAGGACCAAGGACTAAATGGAACCAGGCCAGGAAGAAGACAGCTGATAGAATGGTCCTTGGCGTCTCCTCTTTCTAAACCCTCTACATCTCACGGTATTTAAGGGGAACGACTAAGTAAAGTAAGTAAGTAATTTCTGGCAAATCTCCTTGTTCTGTGACAGCATTCAGTTTTCCTGTAATCTATTGCACAGTCTGTGGTTGTTCCCCAGACGGTTTTTCTCAAACAAAACGACACTGGAGAGCTAAAAGATGATTCACTGTGTGAAATAATCCCCTCCTTCAACAAATAATCTATTTCTTCCTTCAATGCCTTCTCCTTCGCGAACGGAATAGAATAGGCTCTCATACAGATTGGGTTTTAGTCTAGCAGTTTCATGTCATACTGTAGCAAATTTGTATGGCCTGGTTTATCTGTTAATACATCTGTATGTTCCTCCAGAACCTGTTGAACTCTCTCCCTCTGGTTTTTAGTCAGGTGCTTACTGACTTTTACCTGTGCGGCTGTTTCACAAGGATGTAATGGGTATTCATGTGAGGTGAGTGGTTCCTTTTTGCATTTGAGTTGCGATAGCCAAGGTCAGTAAGGGGGTGCTTTCCTGGAGTGGTCTGTCCAGATACTTCTTTAACAGGTTTACATGATAAACTTTCTCCTTCCCCTTTTTGTCAATTTTATAGTTTGTTCTAGACACCTTCTCTAGAACCGTATATGGACCTTGCCATCCAATTTGTAATTTATTCTGGCTACCGGGTAGTAGAAGCAGCACCTTCTCTCCCACAGCTAGTTCTCTGTCCTTTGCCTTCCTATTAAAATATGCTGCATGTTTCTTCCTGGCTTGTTTCAAATTATCATTTGCCAGTTTCCATCCAGTTTTCAAACGAGTGGTCAGTTCGTTCACGTATTGATAAGATGAGGTAACAGTCTCTTCCGCCTTCTCATCTGTCCAGGTCCTTAATAAAGCTTCTAATGGACCTTTTATTGGCCTCCCAAATAGCAGAGTTGCGGGAGCCATCCCGGTTGAACTATGTGGTACCTCCCGATACGCAAACAATGCGGCGGGCAGGAATTGATCCCACAGATCCGGTTTTTCGTGTGCCAGCTTTCTCAGGATAGAAATGAGAGTCCCGTTGAACCTCTCTACCTGGCCGTTCCCTTGCGGATGGTACGGACTACAATGAAAGTGTCTGGCTTGAAATAGCTTAAAAACTTCTTCCGTTAGTTTCCCCTTGAACTGAGAACCATTACTCGTCAAGATTTGATGCGGGAATCCTAATCGGGTAAATATTGTAAGTAGTGCCTCTGCTACATGTTTTGAATCAATTGATGGCAGGGCTACCGCCTCTCCCCACATAGAACAAGTGTCCACCAAAGTAAGGATGTAACTGTTCCTCCTCTTGGTCCGAGTGAGAGGTCCCACAATATCCACTGCAACCCTCTCAAAAGGTGTTCCCACTATGGGCATTTCCCCTAGAGTTGCAGGAGCAGTCCAGTGCTTTGGAGCTACCCTTTGACATTCTGGGCAGGATTTGACATATCTTTTTTATATCCTCCGTTATCCCTGGCCAGAAGTAATGACAAGCTATACGCTGTCCTGTGGCGCTGATCCCCATGTGACCACTGAAGGGAATCGCATGCCCGAGTTCCATCACTTTATCCTTATATGAAGTGGGAAGAACCAGCTGGTTGTGACCATTTGTTCCAGTTCCGGCCTTCCTGTATAATAGTTTGTTCTTCATAAAATATTCCCCCTTGCTTGGAGGTGTGTGGCATTTGGGCAATTTTTTAAAACATGGCTTGAGTGTCCTATCCTCAGCCTGCGCCTTCCTCATCTCCTCTGGATGAGCATTTATAGGTTCACCTTCTTCCTCCTTTTCTGTGACCTGGTCTGCACTGTCGCCATGATCACAGGTCTCTCGGGATTCCCCAAGAAGACGTATCTACACCACAGTATCAGAGGGTAGATTGGTTCATCTATCACTGCTGCTCTGATTTCTCCTTCCACATAGCGAGTTTTCACCGTTATCCTTGCGATGGGAAGTGTCATGAGTGGTATGTCCTTAGTCGCCCCTTGTATTTCCACTGTTTCTGTGGTATACTGACTTGGGTCCACTAGGCTAGACTTCACAACTGAATCATAATCCAAACCTGTATCATAAAGGCACCTTATGGTGACCCCATTACAAATAACATCCTCACAAACTGGGGGGTGATAAGGTTCCTGCTGTCCATTAGGATTAACCTTTAATCTTTGAGTCCCCGACTTCATTGCAGCAATGTTTGAAGGTTTCCTTCTACAAAATTCGGTGTTATGGTTATCTTTCTTGCACCATTTGCACCATCTTTTTCCTTGGTTAAACGGTTTTCTTTCATTGTATTTTTGGTCATTGAACTGTGAGTTTCTGTCTCGATAGTCATTTCTTGGCCGTTCAAAGTTTGTCCTGCCCTTATTACCCTGTTCTCTATTTTCAAATTTATTAAATGGCTGTGGAGCTTTAAAAGTTTCTATGTGCTTCTTTTTATTGCCACTTACCTCTGCCTGGGCTGCCTGATACCTCTCAGCGACATTTAAAATCTCCCCCAACTTCTCTGCACCTTGTTCCATGAGAAATTTTCTCATGTCTGGAGCCATGGACTCTCTCAATTGCTCTATCATGATCATCTCTTTAAGATCTTGGGTCTTCCCCAGAGCAGTTCATTTCTCCAAATAGGTTTCCAGTCTGGCAGAGAATTGGTGGTATGTCTCCCCAGACAACAGTTTGGCATTTCTAAATTTCTTACGATAAAATTCACCATTTTTTTCGTACCTCAATAACAAAGCCTGCTTTAACATGTCATAATTGTCTTGGTCTTCTCTGTTCATTTTTTGCGAAGACTTCATAAGAAGTACTTCTCAGTCCCTGTGACAACTTTAAACTCCACCTCTCTCTCTCTCTCTAACCCATATGTAGTAGCTAATAATTCAAAACGACTGAGGTACCCCTCGATGTCATCGTCTTTTTCAACAAAATGGTCTAAATGAAACCCCATAGCTGAGTTTGAGGCACCCTGACTAGCTGCAGCATCTGAGGCAAAAGGGCTGGCACCATTTTCAGAAGCCTGGCCTTGTAATTCCAGCTCCCTTAGTCATAATTCGTGCTCCCTTTGCAACCTTCTATCTTCTGCCTCCCTTTCGTCAGTCAATCTTTTTTCTTCTGACTCCCTTTCGGCCTTTTTATCTTCTGCTTCCCTTTGCTGTCGTTTTTCTTCTGCCTCAATCTGCAGCCTCTTAAGTTCTCTATCAGCCTCAATTTGTAACCTCTTCTCTTCAGCTACCTTCCTATCTTCCCTTTCAATATATTTGTCACATTCAGCAGTTACATACTGAATTAAAGCCTGACCATCCATTCCCATTTCCTTCGCCGTTAGCACAGCAGCTGATCTGAACTTTGCTAGCTCAGCCATCACACAAAATAACAATGATCAGGGTAAAAATCCAACCAATAAACAACTAAAGTAATTCTTATTAATTATTGATTAAGGTAATTCTAATTAGCCAGTTAACCAATTAATTACCACTGGCTGTGAAGATTCACCAACTTTTATTTTCACCTTCAATTTTAAGGGACAATTTTAATTTTTACAATTTGTTCCCCTGATTTAATTCTCCCACCAGGAGATCCTAATATTACTGATAAGCTAATTATCCCTGGACAAGACCCCAATATATGTAGTGGATTTTGATGGTATTGTATGGTTGATGTCACCTAGTGTGATGTATGAGGTCAGCTGTGAAGGCTCCTGAGATAAATGTAGATGTGAATTACAGAAGGCCCTTCTTGCTACCACTTACGACCTCACACATATCTTTTTTTTACTAATGAATGTGGCTACGTTAAAAATCTAGGGTACTGATATGTAATGTGTTGTGGTAAATTACACACACACACACACACACACACACACACACACACACACACACACACACACACACACACACACACACACACACACACACACACACACACAGACACAGATATTTAAGAAGTCTAATAATATTAATAAAATTTATAACACACTGAACTAACTCAGGCTATTTTAGTTTTTTTTTAACGTTAAATCTTTTGATAAATTTATTTTGTTCTGAACCAAATGTTTAGTTGGTCAGAACATAAGAAATATTATGGAGTCATAAATGGAATGCAAAATCATATGACATAAAAAAATGGAAAATGTGTACTTAATTATTCAAATGACTGGTTAATAACAATTATATTAAGATAGTCACAGGAGAACTTATTACTAGATATGCTGTTGGGATGGTGTAATCACTCCCAGTCTATGACTGCCAAACATTGTCCGTTGACTTTAGGAATAAATACAGTAGAACTCCATTTATCCGAACCCCATGGGACCGAGCATCGTTCGGATAATCAAATGTTCGGATAATTGGATTACATGATGTATCGAGTACATGTACACATATTTCTAAAAATAATTAACAATCACAAGGAAAATACACTATAAAACATATTTACTTGTACTGTAATAATAATACCCACACTGTATTAGATCACTGTATCACCAACATCTTTCATTACACTGCAGTGCATGTACTACTTGTATTAATTATTTTTGTTAAGAAAGAGAAATGTTTTCAAAATAACATTACAAACAATTCAAAACCAGGCGCAACTTACGTATACATGTACTTGCACAGATGTAGCCCACTATTTAAAATAATGAGGAATCCTCTTTTGCGCCAAACTGGATAGTCTGCTTTTGGCTGCTAAGTCCCGCATTCTCTTCAACAGCAGAAGCTGTGTAGGACAGCTGTCATCTTCTTGCTCGTACCAAGCCATCGCTGTTTCTAGTGCTATAAAGGCCTCTTCAGGACTTGGTCGACGTTTTGGGTTTTCTTCATAATCTACAAGTACATCATGTACTTCTGAGGAGTCTTCATCATCGGTCACTACATGTATTTGGTTTTCTTCTTGCACAAAAGACAAAATTTCTTCGTCATTCAAAAACTGAAAACCAGAATCATTATCATCTTCTAGCCACATGTGTGCATCATCTTTGTCACAGTCCGAAAATCCGGGCATTGCTTGAAACAGTTCCACAACTTCATTTATACAATCATCATTTGTGTCCACTGCAGTAGTTTCATTTCCTCCTTTTTTCCCAAGCAATCTATTCCAAGCCTTGTTGAGATTATCTTGTGACAGGGTGGTCCAAGCATCAGCTTACATATAGCAGCAGTCTTTGAGATTAAGCTTTTTTTGAAAACGCCACCACACTTTCTTCATCTTCAGCCAACAATAAACGACGCAGGACTTCCTTCTTGTACATCTTTTTAAGCTTTGCTATAACACCCTGATCCATTGGTTGAATCAGTGCTGTTACATTGGGAAGCAGAAAAATTACTTTAAAATTTGCATCAACTGCATTCAATGTATCCGTCTCTGAATGAGATGGTGCATTGTCCAGTAGAAAAATTACTTTTCCAGTTTTCTTTTCTTGTTCTTTCAACCTCTTCACATTTGGGATGAACTGATTTGTATACCAATCAAGAAATATTTCACTATTCATCCAAGCACTCTTCTGTGCTTTGTAGCACAATGGGAGACATGTCACATTCTTTAAACAACGTGTTTTTTTTGGCTTTGCCGATCATTAGCACCGGTAAACGATGACTTCCACTGGCATTCGCGGCTACCAAAATTGTTACTCTCTCTTTGCACTTTTTAAACCCAGGGGCAGCTGCTTCGCGCTGAGATGCAAGTGATTTTTGAGGCAATGATTTCCAGTATAAGCCAGTCTCATCGGCATTATACACATCATCGAGTAAATAACCTTCTTCTTCCAAAAAAGCCAAGAATGTTTCTTTAAAATTTTCAGCGGCAGTTGCATCGCTAGATGAAGATTCCCCTTGAATCTCCAATTCTCGTATGCCATGACGAGATTTAAAGTTTCTTAACCATCCCTGGCTAGCCTTAAAGTCAGGAGGACCGTCAAGTTGACTGTTGAACTGAAGTGCCTTTTCACACAATAGAGAGCCAGAGATAGGTTCCCCTTTGCTTCTTCTTTGCACAAACCATATATACAAAGCCTCTTCCAATTTCAAATCTTTCGCATTTCTCATGGTTTTATGTTTCTTCGACCCATTTTCACTATCCAATTCATAATTTTATCCTTGTTACTTTTGATGTCAGAGACGGTAGCTTTCTCAACATTGAAAATCCTCGCAAATGAAGACACAGTTTCACCTTTTCCTAGTCTCTTGATAATTTATGTTTTCGTTTCAATTGACAAAACATTGCGGTTCCTTTTATATGCTTTAGGCCTACTGGAAGATGCCAGGTCGCACAGAGAAATACGTGTACACCAAAATTATTCTGCTGTAGTAGCAGACACAATTATTTTAAGTTGAACTGTCTGTTTAGCCAGTGTTCTGCCTAGAACTCACACGTACACTGGATTGGTAAACCAGATATTAACGGACTTTATGATCTAACTGACTTCATGTACGTAAGCGACCGTCCATGTATATATTACTACAGCATTTGACACCGCTTTGGTGCCAAATAGAAACTCACAGTTCAGAATTCAGAATTGAGAACACAGTTAAATTTACTAGCAAAACTCAGCTGAGCTGCTGGCCGTATGATGGCGTCCCACTATATAGTTATATTCTTATGGAATCAACACCACTTTGGATTCAAACTGTGTCTCTGAACAGACTTATGTCGAATGGCAAACTTTCACCTCTCTATCCCGCTACTATAAAATGGATACAAGATGGCGGCGTGGTAGGCCGCACTTTTTGTGTTGTGCATTTCATGTCGTCGTTTTGGAGTCTGCATCTGTGGTAGCAGCCCTCATTAATGCTGTATGAGTTTGTAGTGTGTTTGGCTCATTTTCTGGATTGTGTTGATAAGTATTTTAAAGATGAAAACATCAAGTTTGCCTGTCATGTGAGTTCGCTGTTTGTGTTTACCGAGTGAACAAGATGGCGGTTTTTTTGTGATGTGTCAACCGGACAGTGTTTCAAAACATTACAGATTTATTGAGGGCTATTGTTACTGCTCCAGGTACATTTTTGTATGTACCTGCAAGGATACTTGGAGAGGAGATGGGCACCGCCAAGCAAACCTCTTGCCCACTGAAATGTTATGATGGAAAGTCAACTCAGTAATAATTTGCCGGATCGGCCGATGCCCGGATTAACAACGACCGCGCTCTCATTGCCCCTTGAGAGTGATAAGTCAACGAATGGGGTACAAACACCTGTTTTGAAACTTCCAAGAGAAAATTTTGTTGTTGGAACTTGGAATGTACGCACGCTATATGCGTGTGGAAAAGTCAAAGAACTAACACATGAACTTGTTAGATACTCGTGGGACATCCTGGGCCTAGCAGAAGTCAGATGGACAGGATTAGGTGAATCAATAACGGATGATGGTCACAAAATTTGGTTTAGTGGAGATGAGTCTAAACATCAGCATGGAGTAGGTTTTATCGTACATAAAGATAGATTGAACTCTGTCATCAGCTGCACCCCAATAAATAGCAGGCTTATCACCATTCGTATTGCAGCACATCCAAAGAACATCTCCATCATACAGGTATATGCCCCCACTACTGACTATGAGGATGAGGCAATTGATACATTTTATGACAATTTGGATGAAGCAATTAAGAAAATTCCAAAGAAAGATCTTCTCATTGTTCTAGGTGATTGGAATGCTAAAAATAGGGCCAGATGCATACGGTCACTGGGCTGGCACAGTGGGGAAATTTGGGACTGGAGAAACCAACGATCGAGGACTAAGGCTACTAGAATTTGCCAGCAACTATAAACTAACCCTTGCAAATACACTATTTCCTCATAAGTTATCAAGAAGAACAACGTGGCATGCCCCAAAAAACTGAGATACATAACCAAATTGATTTTATTCTTGTATCCAAAAGATTCAAGTCCAGCATTAATAAAGCCAAGACTAGGACTTTTCCTGGCGCCGACATTGGTAGTGATCACGACATGGTATTGATGACGCTCAAGCTTAAACTCAAAAAGAACTATAATCAAAACAGATGTTCTCAGTTAAGATTCAATTTAGACAAACTGAAAGATCCAGAAATCGCGGGAATCTTTGAGGCAACTGTTCGCAGCTCTCAACTTTTTGGAGGATGATATCAACTCAATCACAGAGAACATGAAAGACGTGCTCATTGAATCAGCAACAGAAATACTTGGTAAAAGAAAGAAAATAAACAAACCATGGGTTACAGATGACATTCTGAAGTTATGTGATACACGACGGAAAATGAAAAAGGTTAAGAAAGAGGTTCCTGAAGCAGCATGGCAATACAGTATGGTGAATAAAAATATTAGAAAGAAAATGAAACAGGCCAAAGAAAAATGGGTAGCTGATCAATGTGAGTCCATTAATACGGGGCTAATAAAAGGTAACAGCAAGGCAGTTTTTGACACATTAAGAAGACTATCAAAACCCCAACAGCCCAGGGTAACTGTCATAGAAGATAGCAATGGGGCTCTGCTCAATGAAAAAACAGCTGTAATGAGAAGGTGGACAGAATATTGTAAAGAATTATATAACTGTAAACTTGACACTGACTTAGGCATATTAAACAACATTAAGTGCGAAAAAACAGAGAAACTCGGAAATGCAGCAATACTACGGGAAGAAGTGGAAGAGGCTATATGTTCGATGAAAGGAGGGAAGTCACCGGGTGTGGATAATATACCAGCAGAGCTCTTGAAATATGGAGGACCAGATATAGTAAAAAATCATGACAACAATTTGCCAGAAGATATGGAGTACAAAAAAATGGCCAAAAGAATGGACGCAGTCATTAGTAATACCGCTTCCAAAGAAAGGAAATCTAAAAATGTGCAAGAACTACAGAACCATTAGCCTTATTAGTCATCCAAGTAAGGTGATGTTAAGGATACTTTTGAACAGAATAAAACAGAAATCAGAAGAAATCTTGTCAGAGGAACAGGCTGGCTTTAGACCAAAAAGAAGTACCTCAGAACAAATCTTCAATATTAGATTACTGATCGAAAAAAACATCTCCAGCATCAACATGATTTTATACCATAACTTCATCGATTTCACAAAAGCCTTCGATCGAGTCTGGCATGAAGGTTTATGGCAAATAATGAGAAAATTCAATTTTGATACCAACATCATAGATATCATTGAAGCACTATACAAGGACGCAAGCAGTGCTGTTTTTGCAAGCAATGACATTGGAGAATTTTTCAAAAAACAACTGTAGGAGTTCGCCAGGGATGTATCCTGTCACCAGTGCTCTTTAACATTTATCTAGAACATATTATGCAGGAGGCTCTCTACGATTATAAATCAACCATATCGATTGGAGGCCGACCTCTGTGTAATCTACGTTTTGCTGATGATATTGATCTGATAGCTGGAACAGAATCAGAACTTCAAGACCTTACCTCTAGACTGGAGAAAGTAACAAGAACATATGGGATGGAAATTAATATAGAAAAAAGCAAGATATTGGTGAATAGCCATAAGAAACATGTTCCGACCAACATTACGTTAAATGGGCAAACGTTAGAAGAAGTTAACACCTTTAAATATCTCGGGTCCACTATATGTAGTGATGGAAGATCAAATAAAGAAATCAAGACAAGACTTGAGATGGCCTCAGCTGCCATGACAAGGTTGAATGTGATCTGGAAAAGTAACATCAGTTTTCCTGTGAAGATCAAATTATACAAATCACTTGTATTATCTATTCTCTTGTATGGGTGTGAGGGCTGGACACTCACTGCAGATACGGAGCGAAGGATTCAGGCTTTCGAGCATAAATGTTACAGAAGAATTTTGCGCATTTGCTATAAAGAGCACAAAACAAATGTCTATGTTAGAGAGAAGATAAACACCTATGCGGGCCATCAAGAACCACTTTTGTCAATAGTGAAACGTCGAAAGCTTGCCTGGTTTGGGCATGTAACTCGTCATGACTCCCTTTCGAAAACGATCCTCCAGGGAACAGTCGAAGGTAAACGGAGAAGAGGAAGGCAAAGAAAATCCTGGGCTGATAACATCAAAGAATGGGCAGGACACGGTTTCTCCACACTTGTACGCATGCTGAGAATAGAGAGCAGTGGAGGACCCTGTCTGCTGATGCTTCCACCATGGCACCCCTACGACCCATGACGGGTTATGGGTTGAGATGATGAGATGATGATAAAATGCGTTGGCCTATCGCCGACTTCCCCCCTTGCTTTCAAATCTTCAACCAAAAGTCACTTCAGTCAAATCTCAGTCAAGTATGTATTACGGTCTGTTAGTCCGTCTGTCTCTACTTGTTTTTTCATAAAAACACACTTGGTTTTACATGCATTTCCTACACGAATCTGCTGCCTAAGTTATTTTTAGCTACGATGCTCCACCACATTCCCTCTCTTTAATTACAGCTCGATTTTTACGTTTGCAGGCTCAAGGCCAAGATTTTGGTAACTTTTAGTGACTTGAGTTAACAGTGCATTCGCTTGTATGATATGAACAATACAGTCTTTTGTCAATATCTTCTTTATTATCTATCCGTCTGTATAAATGAAAGCATATTATTTCTCTGCTCAAGATGGGCTATCAAACTAGCTAGGTTTTATTTTCATAACTCTAGTATTAAGAAAAAACATATTTTTCTCTAGTTTAAATTTTGAAATTTGTTCGAGAACCTTCCCTCATGTGTTTTGCCGCGGCATTCAAATAAAGACCAAGTATCGAAACACGTCCAAGAAATGACTGTCTCGATCAAGAGCTAATGTCCGTTTCTTGTCCATTTCCTTACTTTATGTCAACTAGGGGACGTGAATTTTTTTCCTTTCACCCCCACTTGCGTCTTTTTGCCGTTCGAACTTCAAACACGTGTTCAGTCATATTTTTCCTTTTTTGTGTCCTCCGTTCTCTTCCGTCTACAAAGGGTAAACGTTTCGTCTGCACTTCTAACTTGTTAGTTTTAAATGGCGGTGGGAAAGGCTGGCATGGGCGAGCATGTCTCCTAGTATCTTACGCATTATTTTTAACCCTACATTTCATCGTTAATTTTGGAGATATTTTAACGTTGTATCATGGTGACATCATCACACCCAGGTTGTTTGTATTCCCTCTGATCTTGCCCTCTCTGAGGGAGAGCTTTCAGTCCTCAGCAAAGGCTTGCACTTTGTCCTTCTCCAACCATCCTCTGATCAGTACAATCTCCTCCAAGATGTCCATCAGTTTCATCGCCGTCTGCGACTTCAGCTCCATTTCCGCAACAGTGATTTTCCTCAGAGATCGCAGGCTGAATCAGATGATGCCTTTGCACGCTTTGCTCCTCCCAAGAATAAACATTTTACACCCTCTCCTGGGGCTTCCCACGCTCTGGATTTATATATTCAGAATACCCTACACGACATTCAGCAGCTCCAACCTCAACGCCTGCGTTATTCAAACCTTTCTTCTGATGAGTCTCATGCCCTCTCTAAGCTCCGCCGCAGAGATGACATTGTTATCAAACCGGCTGACAAAGGAGGTGCCATTGTGGTATGGCGCAAGGACCTGTACCTCCAAGAAGGTAGGAAGCAGCTCACCAACAGCTCCTTCTACCAGCGCCGTGACAATGATGCGACAGTCCTCAACAATCGTCTGGTCCATGACACCATCAAAAGTCTTATCGCCAACAAGTCCTTACCTTCTAGCGCTTCTCATCTCCGTATTGACAATAGTGGTCTGGGCAAACCTGTGTTTTATATGCTTCCCAAAATTCATAAACCCTCCAACCCTGCGAGACCCATTGTCTCTGCGTGTGCCTGCCCTACCGAACGTATATCAGACTTCCTCGACGGCATCTTCCAGCCTATTGTAGAGCAGCTTCCTTCCTTCTTAAAGGACACAAACCATGCTCTTACTACTTTTTCCTCTATTCAGCTTTCTCCAGACCGTACCTACCGTTTATTTCTGTTAGATGTTTGCTCGCTTTACACTTCCATTCCTCACTCTGATGGTCTCCGAGCTCTCCGGTTTTTCCTGGACCAGCGCACGCATCCCTCTATCGCTACAGAGACTCTCCTGCGCCTTGCAGAACTGGTCCTTCGACTCAATTCCTTTGACTTCAATGGACAGTTCTTTGACCAAATAAGTGGAGTTGCCATGGGCACCAAGATGGGTCCCAGTTATGCCTGCCTCTTCATGGGCTACCTGGAGTATCAGGTGTGGCAGCAGTATCCTGGACCTTTTCCATTGATGTATCATAGATACATCGATGATGGCATAGGTCTCACCGATATGCCAGAGGTTGACCTATCTAGGTTCATTAATTTCATTAACAACTTCCACCCTGCGATCCAATTCAACTCTCACATCTCCACTGTCTCTGTTAATTTCCTTGACATTGTTGTCACTATCATTCCCCCTCACCTCACCACTTCGGTGTACTACAAACCCACCGATGCACACAGTTACCTCCTTTATACTTCCTCTCATCCTCCGGCTTGTCGGGACTCCTTGCCTTTCTCACAACTTCTCCGCCTCCGTCGGTTATGCCAAGATGATGACAACTTTCTATGCCGAGCACAAGAAATGTTGGACTTCTTCCGTAACAGACAGTATCCAGAAGATGTTCTTACCTCTGCCTTAGAACGTGTTCTCCCTATCTCACGTCTAGAGGCCCTCAAACCCCGCCAAAAAACCTCCTCTGATAGAGTCAAGTTAATAATGACCTATCACCCTCACACCACTGCTGTCAAAAGGATCCTGTTTCGCCACCTACCTCTCCTCCAAGCTGACCCAGTGGCGAGGGAAGCATTTAGTGAGCCACCCTTGCTGGTATATAGACGGGACAAAAATTTGAGGGACCTCCTAGTCCACAGCCGTTTGAAAACTGTCAACGATGGCCATTTTGGAACCAAGCCATGTAACAGTACACGATGTAAGACATGTCAGTATGTAATCGAAACACGTTCAGTCTCGTTCCCTAACGCCAAGTTCACCATCACCCATGGCTTCACATGTGAGTCACGCAACGTCATTTATGCTATTATATGCAAACGTTGCACCATTACGTACATCGGCCAAACGGGCACACGACTGGGCGACCGATTCTGCAGACACCTCTATGACATCTCTCAGTTTAATTCCACACCTGTGACCATCCACTTCAATGGCCCTGACCACCACGGTGCCACTGACATCCAGGTGACAGCCATCAGATACTGTTCCTCGGACGCCAACAGTCGGTTTCGCCAGGAACAACGCCTCATCCATCTTATGGGTTGCCTCAAACCACACGGTTTGAATACCCAACATTCTTTTGTCTGAGACGCCTTTCTCTATCGAGTCCCAGTTGTATTATGACTTTCTACTTTGATGCGATCACCCTTTTTTTTTTTTTTTTTTTTTAACCATTTTTTTAATTTAATAATTTTATTTATTTACTTATTATTATTATTATTATTTTTTTTTAATTTGTTTATTTTATTTTATTTAAATAAAAAATTATTTTTTTTTAAATTATTTTTTTCCTTTATTATTTTTTATTTTATTTATTGATTTTTTATTTATTTATTTGTTTTAAATTTATTTATTATTATTATTTATTTATTTATATTTTATTTATTTTTTTATTTTATTTATTATTTATTGATTACTTTTTTCTCACTCTTTTCCAGTCCTTGTTTTCATTATTTCTTATTTTTAATATACTATCAACTTCCTCTTTCCGGTTTAGTGGCAGCCATCTTGCTTCCCATGTGACTGGACTTAATATTAAGGGAATTTTTTTCTCTTATTTTTATAGTTTCATGTTCTCTACTTAATTCTCATTTTCTTTCCCACCTGTCTTTTGGTTGTCTGTCCCTGACGAAGGCCTTGTGGCCGCAACGTAGGTTTTTCTTGTCCTTCTCCTTGTAAGACGTATTACTATTTGTGTGGGTGTGTGTTTTTTTTTTTTTTTTTTTTTTTTTCAACTATTATAGAATCACAACTTTCAGTAACTTTATTTGAAACCTCAAATAGGAAAAATTGAGCTGGCAAAGGTACGTCTTGCCACATCGCTCTCCTGGTCTTCTTCTTCTTCTTGCGATCGCATCTTTGATGATTACACCGTCAGACGAGTTCTCATGATGAATTCGACTGTTGTTTGAAGTTCCTCTTTAACTCCATATAGCTTTGAGTTTAGTGTTGAGTCATTGGACCAGTATATCTTTCTTAACTGGTCATACAGAGGACAGTCCTGTAGAACATGCTCAGCAGTTTGTTCGTTTAATCCACATGTGCACAGTGGTGAAGCAGACAATCGTAGCTTGTGCATGTGTTTATTCAGTTTGTTATGCCCTGTCCTGAGTCGAAAAATAGTTATCTGTCCCTGCCGGTCGAGAGTGTGATAGTTGTCTTTGGGTTGGTTCTGTTCTCTTCTGATAGTCTGGATAGCTCTCTTTTTCTCAAAGTATGTGACTTCATTATCTTCTTGTTCACATTCTCCTCCCTTTTTTGCAAGTTTATCTGCCTTTTCATTTCCGGGTACACCACAATGAGATGGTACCCACTGAAGTATGGTTCTCTTTTTGGCAGCTACCTTGTTTAGTTCATTTCTCAGATGCGGAAGTTTACCACCCTTGAGAGCTTGCAGGACAGACAGTGCATCTGTGAGGATGACTACCTGGTGGCAGTCAGAGTTGGTGTTATAAATCATATTTGCAGCTTGCTCTAGAGCTTGAACCTCAGCTGTATAGTTGGAACAGAATTTACCAGTGGGAATGTGCCTAGTCTCATAGTGGTTGTCAGGATATGAGATAAAGATACCGGCACCTCCATTCCTAACAGCATTTGTTGCTGATCCATCTGTATAGGCATATATCCATGATTAATCGGGATAGCTTTCTTGGATCATACTCAATGTAGCAGTTCGTTTTTGCAGATCATTATACTCACATCCACTTGTGAGACCACTGACTGATGTATTAATTTGGAGGGCACTGCTGGCCTGCTCCCATGGTACAGGGTGGGCTTCAGTGGTGTTGTCTTCATGGATAGGTCTTCTTGATGCTGTCTTATAAGTCTTTTCCCCCGATGCACAAAGCTGCTACGCTTTAGACGTCCCAATGCCAGATCATCTAGTCTTGCCTTCATTGGGTGCATTGGCATACTGTTGTACTTTTCCATCTGGATCATGGTTTTTTGTGTCTCTTCTATGGGACAATGTCTGTAATCCAGCAACCTTCTGCATCTCTGTTATTGGTGTAGTTTTCATGGCTCCTGTAATGAGCCTGAGAGCTTGATTTTGCACCTTGTCCAAAGACTGCAGATGTGAGTTAGCAGCTGATGACCATGCTGCTGAGCTAAACTCTAAGTGTGGTCTTATTACTCCATTATAAATCTTCTTTAGATTTCGTTCATTTGCTCCCCAGTTGGTACCTGCCAATTTTCTGAGTATGCCTAGTCGTCTTCGGGCCTTTCCTTCTGCATTTTCAATATGCTTATTCCATGTAAGGCTCTCCTGGTAAAAACTAAACTAGTTTTTCTTTGTCCGGGGAAGGCTTGCTCGGTGTGGTTTGACTTTGAGCTCAATTATAATTGACTAACAAAAAAAAAACTTTTTTTTTCTTTCTCTAAAATTTCTATATTTTTTTGGTCAATTTTAATGCGCTGTTTTTAAATCTGCAAACCGTTTTTCTCTATCAGGTCAGGATCTCTAGAAATACGCAATTGAAGTTTTTTAACAACGCATACAGTATTACAACATCATTCGTACAAGAAGTATAACAGTTATGTAGGCTTGAATTTCTTTGCAATCGACTTTCGTCGGTGAATGGCATGTGGTACATCGCGATGAAGCATCCAACAATAATCGGCAAGCATGGTCACACTCCACCGTCCTTGATAACGTGACTCCATTACGGCGATATCTTGATGGAATCGTTCTCCATGTTCATCGCTGACTTCGCCAAGGTTGTCAGGGAAATGAATTTTGAGGGACATCTTACAGCCCATAATTCTGTATGCATCTATGCACTGCTTAACAATATGCAACATAGTCGACAGATTTGTGATTTTCCAGAAAGTTATCGACGATCGATTTGAATGCCATCCATGCGCGAAGTTCACTACCATGTAACAAGTTCTCGAATTGTTTGTCTGCAATAACTTTCCTAATCTGAGGTCCTACAAAGATACCTTCCTTTATCTTTGCATCGCTAACTTGCGGAAACTTTTCTCGAAGATAAGTGAAAGCTTTGCTCGTTTTATCTAACGCTTTTACAAAATTCTTCATGGGCCCCAACTTTATATGTAACAGTGGTAAAATGAAGCTGTCTTTGTTAACTAATGGCTCGCGTATTACATTTTTATGCCCGAGCTGCATACGATCCTGGATAGGCCACACCTTTCTTGCATAATGTTCCTGTCTGTTGCGGCTGTCCCATTCACATCGGAAGCAACAAAATTTAGTATACCCAGTCTGCATGCCCGTGAGAATTGCAATGACCTTTAGGTCTCCACAAATCCGCCATTGGTAGTCATTGTACTTTATTTTTTCCAAACGTATAGCCATATTGTCATAAGTTTCTTTCATATGAACAGAGTAGGGGACTGGAATTGATGAAAAAAAATTTCTGTTATGCAATAACACGGCTTTTAGACTAGTCTTGGAAGAATCGATGAAAAATCGCCATTCGTTGACTATGTGCTCATGACCGTTTACATCTTTGCAATAGCAAATGTCATCATCCATCTCAAAGTATTGAACAAGTTCTCTGTGTTTATGACGAAATTTAGATATCGGAGTATTGGGCGCTAAAAGATTCCATTCTTTGAGTCGCGAACCGAGTAATTCCGCTTGTCCTTTGGTAAGAGCGAGATCACGTATTAGATCTGAAAGTTCTGAATGGTTAATTAAGTAAACACCATCATTCCCCGGTATGTAATCTGAGTCAGAATTAGTTTCTAAAGCAGGTAAACTATCACTTTCTGATGGTTCATTTACGTCCAACGGATATTGTTTTGGTGGTACTTGGATCAGACACGTGATTGGATCATGAGGCACTGGTTTCGAAACCGATTCAATATTTGGATAAACCACAGACTTTCTAGTTTCAAAAGTGAAACCATGGATATTTGTCAAGCAGAAGTAAAAATCAGTAGTGTGATTTGTATGTTCACGCCATATTACTGGCACTCCAAAAGGCATCGACTTATGCTTCGGCGATTTTCGTAACCAACCTGCCAATGTATCGAACAAACTGCATTTGGCTTCCAAGATTTATTTGCATCATCAACTTTCGAATCGAGATAAAGTTCATATGCTTTCTTTAGTAATGGTATAAAGTTTTTCTGGTCAACACGATCGGTAAAATATCCGCACACGTAACAGAACAGATCAGCCGAATTTCTACAACTTCTAGAAGCCATATTTTGCTCAGAATTATTTCAAAATACAGTAACTATTTGAAAAATCGCGTAACATATGTCATGCATCTTTTAGCAGTATAAAAAGTAGAATTATGTTGCTTTTTATTAATTTTTAATAAGTTATATAGTAAAAATGAAACGGAGCAAATAACGGTTTCCCAAAAATATATTTATTCACAAATATCTTAAGAACCCGACGTGATAGAGATAAACGGATTTCAGATTTGAAATCAGCGCAAGAAACTGACCTAAGAACACTTATTCTTATATAAGAAAGAAAAATGTTGTTTGTCAGTGTTATTGGTCCAAGGATATCACGAGTCGAAAGCGTGACATCTTGAACCGCACTTTTTTCACTAACGCTACGCTAACCTCATCACCACTGCTTTCCCACTTATTAGTGTTCTGAGTTAACTTTTTATTTCTTTTATGTTTATTGTCTATTTCCTACAAAATATCAGTCTGTGTTATATTTTTGGGTTATAGTTTTATACCTATAGTCTATTTTAGACAAAACAGCGGTATACACGGCCACAAGGAGCAGCACGAGCAGGTTCAGAATCTGTAGCTGTGTGCAAAACATTTCTTTGAACGACTGTCGTCCCAACTCACTATTGCGAAACCAGTGAGGTATTTCTGACAGTTAAAATCCGATAGGCAATGGTAGTTATGAAACTGCATGTTGATTTCAAAAAGCCAATGAATGGCAGCTATATTTCATTTGCACACAGAGAGGTGACATTTTTCAATCTAGACCATATTGAGTAATTACAACCAGCCATGGTTTACGCACCATTCTATGCAAAACCGATGCAGTTTGTCTGAATCTGGCTGCTTTCGTGGCTATACTGAGACAAACACACATCATCCCTGTTCACAACCAGATATGAAAATGCTAATAATCAGTAGGTCATATTGTATAAGGATAATGAAACGGTCGCCTTAATCACTATATGACCGTAGATAATGGGTTGCAATTTATATTACGATATATTATATCGTAGCTTCATTTGTTATATTTTGTATTTCTTTGATATAATTAAATACACACATATTTCTTTCAGTGCAAGCAATTTTAGCATGTAAAATATAAAAAAGCCAAATGACTTTTTTCATGCCAATCAATTGTTTTAAAAAGCTAAATCAAACGTCGAAAAGCGTTTTTTTTTTTTTCAATGCCAACCTATGTTAACAAAAAGATAGAAAAACGCCAAAACGCCAAACGAATTTTTTTACGTCAAGCAATTACAGAAAAGCCAGATCTGTGCAACTAGGCTTCAACAAAGCCAGATTAGCAACCCTGCTTCAGAGATTGTCTAATGTTGTCCTCACAGCGGACTCTGGGTAGTCTTGGAATTCTGGATCCGTAGCTCTTAGTTTCCCATATCTGTCGTGGTAGCCGATCATCTTTAATTCTGCAGACATAGCCAAACCATCTTAGTTGTGACTTCTACTTGTGTCTGCAGGGGATAGGTTTGGATAGGTGCCGTATCCTCTGGTTGCGGACAATGTCTCTTCTTCTTGCTTCAACTACCTTCCTCAGATATATCATTGCTGAGGTTTGGAGCTGGCTTTTATGGGTTGTAGTCATTGCTTTTGACTCCCATCCATAGGTCAAGACTGGAACATAGGTAGAGCAGAATACAGTGATCTTCGTCTTCTTGAAAAATTCTCTTTTACCTAAGAATCGTTGATTTATTGCCTGAAAAAGTCTCCCAGCTGCTGCTCTTTGGGTAACCAACTTCTTTTATGCCTTCTTTCCAGTCTATGACAGCTCCAAGGTATTTAAAGTTGTTGCCCTACTCCAGGACCTGTTCTCCCAGTACAATCAGATGCCATCTTCCCTTTCGTCATATCATCATGGTATCTATTTTGGAGCTGCTGATAACCATCCCGCTCTTCTCCAGCTCTTCCTTCCAGACTTGCTGGTTGTATTGAAGATGTACCTCTGATTTAGCAATCAGGGCAATATCATCGGCAAATGCCAGCTCCGAAATACAAACCTCTCTCGTCATCCAGTACCCCACTGAATATTTTCTTTTCCTCTCTTTACATGTTTTGTCAATGAGGAGTGTGAAAAAATAAGGCGACAGAATATCACCCTATGTGTCCTGAACTCTTCCAATTTATGGTTTGCCGTCCTTACATAACTTCTGTAGAAGCTCTGTATAGCATGGATCAGAGGTATTGGAATGTTTTTCTTTGCCAAGCAGTCCCAAAGTTTGCTCCAGATAACCTTGTCAAATGCCTTCTCCAGATTCAAGAAACAAAGAAGCGTCCCATCTTCATACTCAAGATCATTTTCACTCAGCTGTCTGAGAGTGAAGATAAGGTTGTAGCAAGATTTGGTACCACTTGCTTTGTTTGTGAAAATATGTGTAACACGACACACACACACACACAGATAAGGGCGAAGGGACAACGCGGTAGGACTTGGTTTGACGTGGCGGTGGCTGAAGATTGACGTTTCGTCTAGCCTAGTGCCCTAGATATAGAGAGTTGCGCCAACTAAGGTTTGGCCGCCATTTTTGGCCGAACCCGTATCGCAGGAAAATGGAATAGATACGAGGGGCATTCAGAAAGTAATGCAGCACATCGCTTTTCTCAGCTAATAATAAAGATAGAAGCATGAAATTTTGCACACTTCAAATATGGCATGTGCCAATTGTGTGCACTAAATTGCACCGCAACTGGCCAAATAATACGGCTGCCGTAAACCGTTGAAATGGAGCGTGTTAGCAACATGCGTTATAAGCAGCGAATTGTGATAGAATTTCTCGTTGCAGAGAAGGAAACTGTTGTGAACATTCCCAAGCGTCTATGTGATGTGTATGGAAATTTTGCAGTCGACAGGAGTACAGTCAGTCGCTGGGTTCAGAGAATCAAAGAATCAGGAAGTGGAGATACGGAGCTGCTTGATCGGCCGCGCTGTGGACGTCCTGCCACAGCCACCAACGCAGAAATGTTGAAATGCGCTGAGGGCATTATTCTTACTGATAGGCGAATCACTACTCAACAATTGGCCATACAGCTGTCAGTCAGATTCGATGGCCGCCCTTTTAAAAACTGGTTGTTATTATGGCTGCCACGGGATTTACCCCCCTTGCTCTGCAGTGATGGTCCAACAATGGCCAAAAGTCATAGTATCTACTGAGGGTCGTCAAAGGTTTCTACCTTTCGCTCAAGATTACTCTTGGCAGAGATGTGAATTGAAGACTGGTGCTTGTAACATGATAACTTCGAACGTCACATTTACCTGTGCCATCCTATAATTCATTATGTGCTCTTCACTTTAAGTTTTTCTCACCTTTGACAGTATTTGGTATTTTCTATTCATTGTTTACATTCCCTTCACTCCGTTTTTGTTATGTCGGGACTTTAACGACCATCTTTTGCTGCTTAAGGTAATCAATACCTTTCGTTTGAACCGATATTGATAACTGGGATCGGTAGAGAGATCGATAATAGACGGAAGCTGGCATACCATTTATGGTAGCTGTAAACAACACATTTATTTTTGCGTTTTGTTGACTAAATCAACTATAAATTTGTATATTTACAGATAAAAAATTTAATGGTCAATTATTGTTAACTATTGTAAAATAAATAAGATTGGGGTGAGTTTAGATAGAGTCATTAAAATGTCCTCACAGGTGATGGTCTGATTTGAAAAGTTCTTTCT
Source organism: Oreohelix idahoensis (assembly GCA_024509875.1). Lineage (NCBI taxonomy): Eukaryota > Metazoa > Mollusca > Gastropoda > Stylommatophora > Oreohelicidae > Oreohelix > Oreohelix idahoensis. The sequence continues at coordinate 25,738 of JAMPIV010000441.1, forward strand.
GATTTGAAATTAGAAAGTTCACTTGGCAGCTTTGAATGGGTACTTAGCTGCCAATAAGATGTGTTGGTTTCTGCTCCAGCCGATGCTTCTTCTTCTTTGCAGGTTACGGACTGGTTCACTCGTCAACTGGTCAAATCTAGTGGCTGCAACTCGTCCCTTGTAGTATCGTGGGGTAATTGTGAAGAAGGTCCAGCGTCTATTAAGGCCTGTATGCTGTAATTGTCCAGCTTTGACTGAAGGCCACTTTTCTTCTTCTTTGATCCTTAGCCGCCGACCGTCAAAGCAGTCAGTTTCCATCACGCCTAGTGGCGTCTTGTAGGGCAACAACAAATTGATTCCACTTTGCTCGGTCGGTGGCCATCCTTCGTACAGTGCCCCAACTCTGGTTCATTCTTTGCATCTCAGCCTCCACAGTCCTCCGCCAGGTTGTTTTGGTCGGCCTCTTTTTCGTTTTCCTTCAGGGGTCCAAAGCATAGCTGTTCTTGTGATGGCATCGGGGTCTCTTCTGAGGACATGACCAACCCAGTTCCAGCGTCTGCCAGCTATGATGGTGTGCATGTCCTCTTGCTTGCTACGAGTAAGCAGATCTTGGTTAGTGATGGTATTCGGCCAAAAGATTCGGTGAATTTTTCTTAGGCATGTTGTGTGAAAAGAGGACAATTTCGACATTTCCTTCTCTGTAACTCTCCAGCATTCCGCACCATAGAGAAGCACAGAAAGCACACAGCTCTGATATAATCTTAATTTTGTGCTTGTGCTGTATTGGGAGGACTTCCAGATGTTGTTTAGGCTAAAGAAGGCTGTTCTTGCCTTATTCATTCTGATGTTGATGTCTTTGCCTGCCCCGCCGTCTGGTGTTACTATGCTTCCTAGGTATGTGAAGGTATCTGTCTGTACCAATTGCTTATTCCTTACTGATATGGGCTCAGGGTTGCTCACATTGAGCGTCATGACCTCAGACTTCTTTGAAGGCCACTTATACTACTCTCTTATTCCATAGATAGCACTGTTAATTGGTATCACCGACTAGTATCATGAAATAAGAGAAACAAATACCCTCCTAAGTATTGGGTTTCTTAATACGAAAATCAGATGTCACCCCACTTTCATTCCACCATCCTATCTGCCTCAGATCTTTATCATCTCCGAGCCTTAATGTTAATCCCAGGGATCGGAAAACATCCATTGCGTTCACAATGAACATTTTAAAATTTACATATGCACTGGTTGAAAAGGTAAATATAATACGTTTGTACATCAATCCTGTCGTCATTCATTTCCTGCTCCATGTGGAACTTGGGATTACCTCTGCTTTTGGTTCTCTATGAGAAACACGCATAAAGCAGTCACCAGCTCTTTCAGTGGTGGTTCATGAAATTATCATTCTATATGATGAGGTTGTCAGTCTTGTACGACTTCGACATCCGCTAACAATTTTCTCATGTTAATAATTAAATAGAACAGCTATGGTATGGACCCCTGAGGGAAAACGAAATAGAGGCCGACTAAAAACAACTTGGCGGAGGACTGTGGAGGCTGAGATGCAAAGAATGAACCAGAGTTGGGGCATTGTACGAAGGATGGCCGCCGACCGAGCAAAGTGGAATCAATTAGTTGTTGCCCTACAAGACGCCACAAGGCGTGATGGCCACTGGCTGCTTTGGTGGTCAGCGGTTAAGGAACAAAGAAGAAGAAGAAAGAATAATTGCAAAATATAGAATTATAAAATATACTACTCTCCCCAAATATCTTTAGGAATACGGACTTCTGGATCTGAGAAATAGTTACGTCAACTGGATTAAGATGCCTCTTACACGTGGTCTGGGGTATTACTTTACAACAGACTCCCACTATGACATAGTGTTCAGGTTCCCAGGATTCCCGATTTGTCGCACTTTCTTTTTCTGCTAAGTAGCAGATATTTGAGTGTGTCGAATTGCTCGACACCTACTACTCAGCATGGGACAACTTGTACCTCAACTCGACATTTCTGTGTAGTAAAGCAGAGTTACGCCACGCACAGATGGAAGACATTACCCTAGCGCCGTACTCTGAAAAGAGTCAGATCAAGATAAACCGTGCTTCAGCTGGAACTTTCCACAACGAGGATGGGATTATTATTCGACGGAGGAGGCAAGGGAAGCAACTCGTAGTGCCTCTCCCCTTAAGACCCTCCGTCATGAAAGCGACTCATGTATCATCATCAGGAAAACATGTTTCTGTAGGAACTACTATAAGTAACTTCTGAGGAGGATTACTTTTGGACTAGACGGTGGGCAGATGTGCGTGAGTACATTGAAAACTGCACACACCGCCAAGCGAAAAACTCAGTCACTCGCCACTGAGATAACGAAAGAGAGGACAACTGTACGAGACAGAGAGAGAGAGAGAAAACCCGATAAGCAGTAGATTCAATAGAGAGGTGACTGCCTCATAGCTAGATATTCTACAAATCTTTATGGAGAGGGGGTATGTGACAGAATGGAGCTGCCCTGTGATGAGTTACTGTTAATTTTTACTTTCAACTCGCCTCGTTTCGTATCCCATTTATTAATTTTGATTTTTTTTCTTCTTTTATTCAAATGCGTCCTAGTTCGTATTTAATTTGATTTTGGGTTATTCTTTAAGGCGGTAGGATGACTCATACCACCAACACAAACCCTTCTCGGTTGGAGAGGGGGAAAAATCCCTACCTGAGTTGTAACGGGGGCTAGTGAGTGATTCTTGTTGGTAGGCGGTCAGTATAGTTAGGTAATATTACGTACATTGTTTAGCGAGGCAGCAGGTTCGTGAGGAAGTTAATTTCTTTGATCCCCGTTACAGAAGGGGAATGACTCATCGTCGCTGATTACCGATCAGTCGAGTTAAGATAATGTTATGATGGTAACGGGAAGCGCAGACGTTTGGCTTCGATTTCTAATGTATGTAGATTATGTCAAAATGGGGTTAGAAGCGGTTTCTTTTGGAGATAATTCTACAAGCTATGACTCCCCGCGTCGGTCTTGCATCCGAAAATTGGCCCTATATATGTCAGGCCAAATTATTAGTTAGGGCTCCCTTACTTACTTAGTCGTTCCCCTTCTACCGTGAGGTGTAGAGGTTTGGAAGAGAGAGCGCCAGACTATCCTATCGGCTGTCTTCTTCCTGGCCTGGTTCCATTATAGTCCTCGGTCCTTCAAAGATTGTCTAATGCTGTCCTCCCAGCGAAACTCTGGGTCGTTCTGGGGGTTTGTTTCCCATGCTTTCCCATTTATTAATTTTGATTTTTTTTCTTCTTTTATTCAAATGCGTCCTAGTTCGTATTTAATTTGATTTTGGGTTATTCTTTAAGGCGGTAGGATGACTCATACCACCAACACAAACCCTTCTCGGTTGGAGAGGGGGAAAAATCCCTACCTGAGTTGTAACGGGGGCTAGTGAGTGATTCTTGTTGGTAGGCGGTCAGTATAGTTAGGTAATATTACGTACATTGTTTAGCGAGGCAGCAGGTTCGTGAGGAAGTTAATTTCTTTGATCCCCGTTACAGAAGGGGAATGACTCATCGTCGCTGATTACCGATCAGTCGAGTTAAGATAATGTTATGATGGTAACGGGAAGCGCAGACGTTTGGCTTCGATTTCTAATGTATGTAGATTATGTCAAAATGGGGTTAGAAGCGGTTTCTTTTGGAGATAATTCTACAAGCTATGACTCCCCGCGTCGGTCTTGCATCCGAAAATTGGCCCTATATATGTCAGGCCAAATTATTAGTTAGGGCTCCCTTACTTACTTAGTCGTTCCCCTTCTACCGTGAGGTGTAGAGGTTTGGAAGAGAGAGCGCCAGACTATCCTATCGGCTGTCTTCTTCCTGGCCTGGTTCCATTATAGTCCTCGGTCCTTCAAAGATTGTCTAATGCTGTCCTCCCAGCGAAACTCTGGGTCGTTCTGGGGGTTTGTTTCCCATGCTTGTCGTGGTAGCCGATCTTCTCCCATTCTGCAGACATGGCCAAACCATCTTAGTTGGGACTGTTCTACTTGGGTCTACAGCGGGTGGGATTTTAGGTCTTAACGTATCGTCTGGTTGCGGACCATGTCTCTTCTTGTTACTTCAACCACCTTCCTCAGATACCTCATTTCTGAGGTTTGGATTTGGCTTTTGTGGGTTGTAATCATTGCCCATGACTCGCATCCATATGTCAAGACTGGGACATAGGTGGAGCGGTATACAGCCATCTTCGTTTTCTTACCAACCTTTTGCTGAGGAATCCTCGATTTATGGCCTGAAAAAGTCTCCCAGCCGCTGCTTTTCGAGTGGTCAACTCTTTTTTGATGCCTCCCTTTCCGGGCTCCCAAGTCCAATAATTTTATAGCCGTGAATAGCGTCAATTCAGTCCGCAAGGTCCTGGATATTCTGAAACGTCTGGCGATTTACGGCGGAGGGTAGGTAACTCTACGCCTGCAATGGACTTTGCCTTCTCAGAGAGGGATGCAAGAGACAACATCGTAATTGAAGAGAACTGGCATACGCGCATAGTAACTGGTGCTCTAGTTGCGTCTGCAATACGAAGAGGCATTAGAAGTTCTCATGATGTGAGGAAACATATAGTTCAGCGGGAAATAGCCTAGGAATTAAAGCTCTTAGCTTGTATGGCCCAATACAGAACAGGTACGTTGCCCAGTATATTTTACATACTGACACAATAAAGCAGTAGGCCATAACCAGAAGTGGTTTAAATCGGTTTTTTTTTGTGAAGAATAGGGGTACCATCATCATCTCTAGATCTACAGCCAGAAGAAAAATATATAGTCATGAAGGACCCCTTCATCAGTTATTCGGGAGAGGAGAGATGGAGATCATACCTTTCTAAATGCTAATGGGAGGAGGTATGCGAAGAAGAGCAACGCATGATAAACACAAGCAGAGAGAGAGAAAGAGAAAAAAGACAGGAAGGAGCAGAGAGAGAACGGAGAAAAAGACAGGAAGGAGCAGAGAGAGGAAGAGGAAATGGACCGAGATGGAAATGAGAAAAATGGAAGCAAAGCAAAGGCAGAGGGCAGAACAAGCAGAGGAACGGAAGTTGGCAGCAGAGAGACAACATGAACTTGTCATGCGTTCTCTGGAACTACAAAGTAGCGCCTCTGATAGCAGTTCGGAGAATAGCGACTCCCCTAGAGCAGGGGTGACAGATCCCTCAGGACGCGCAGGCCCCCAGATGGCAGCCATGAATTTCCCATTTGACTCTTTCCATAGTGGGAACAAGAAAATCGACGTTTTTTTTTGGAGAAATTCGAACGGATGCCGACGGCAAATGGATTAGATGGAAGTCTTTGGTGCTTAAAGATCTATCAGTCCCTAAAAGGTCCTGCGTATGACATTTATAACAAGATAGTCATCGAAGACCAGAATAATTTCAAGAGCTTTGTAATGCTTTGTTAGGAAGGTTCCAGTGGACCCCACGCAAGTGCCAAACAATGTTCCGGGAGAGCCGGATAGAAAATGGAGGGAGTTTCACCAATTCGCGGAAAGATTAAGGACTTATCTCGCTAGATGGCGGGAGTTGGCGGAAATGGCAAAAACGTACGAAGGTATGGAAGAGTTGGTAATGACGGAACAATTGAAATCAACCATGTCTCCGGACTTGAGGCGGTATCTGGCAGAGCAAGGCGCCCAGCAACTTGACCAGATTATTATCTTTGCTGAAAGGTTCCAGACGGCACAGGCCGAAATACTGGGCCAGAAACGGGAAAACCCCGACCCGTCACCCAGAGGAAGTAACGCCTCTCCCAGTAAGCCAACGAACGAGCCAAAATGCTAGAGAGCCCTATTCACCGAATTTTTACTCCACGAGGCCACCAAAACAGCACAATAAACGGGACGAAACAAGAAGTGACCATGCCCGGAAGTACGTACCTGGTCGGCAATGGGGCGGCAGAAGTAATTATAGCTCGCAGTGGAGACCTAGGGGTAGCCGGGAATTCCCCTCCCCCGACGAGAGTGGCATGTTTACAACCCCTACACAGTAATCGGAAGAGGACAGGTGCTCTCAGAATGGAGGTGACCGACATTCCACGAGGGGAATAGTAACTGTTAATGAGGTTTAAACGGAGTGTCTGTTTGATACAGGATTGAGCTACGAATGTATCGTAGGCCATTGATAGTAGGCCGAAAAATGCCTTCACTGGTAATGTCTGGATGCGGGTGTTATGTTTTAGCGTCGTGCACTGGTCATCACTGAAGAAAGTCTTCTCCGAGTTACCTCTGCATAATCGAATGAACCTGTCATGTTGACATTGAGTGGGAGTTCAAGTAACGCGAATGGTGTAGTAGTTCGGTGTAACAGACCACTTGATAATATTTCTCACACATTCACATGCAAGGCAATGACGACTTGAACTGCAGCGGGCATTTCACACCGTTTAATAGGGACGCACACATCAGGACAGCACGGAACATAGTCATGGGATCATGTTGACATATATATCATTAGGCATTTGAACAGTAGATCATATTTCATGCAGGGAGCCGCGCTAGCGTAGTGGTTACAACACCGCTCTGGCGACCGGGTGATACAGGATCAAACCCGGGCGACGGCATTTGAGAATTTTTCGTCGACCGGGATTTGGACTGGATTAACTCGAGACCTGGCGAGTACATTTGAAGGAGTGTCGTCGACCAGGGACTGGCGGCTCCTGAGCCGACCCAGCTGCAATGGGTACCTCCGAAATCGGCGAGTATTTGCCTGAATGGCGAGGGACACCTGTCTCTGTACAAGAAATAAAGGGATACTCACGTAAAATCAATGTCAGGTTAGACATAAATAATAACCTGAGATTTCGCCTCGAGTATTAGCGGGCGTACGAAAAAAAAAAAAAAAAATATTTCATGCAGCATTCAAATATGATGGAAGATATAAGGAATCATTCAATGTTTTGGCAGACTATTGTCACATCCCCTAACTGACTAAACGCATCAGTGGGTGTGGGTGTGTAAACATATAAAGAGGTCACTGGCCGAACCTTTTCCTTGGCTAAGTTCTCCAGCGACATATAGCAAATATTTATGTAATAAAGTTAAACCACGATAGGGGTTTTCATATTAGTGAGATCTCCATATCACTGTCCGATAATAAGTTTGATAGACTGTTCTCGTGACAGCGATCCGTAACGATGACAGGAAAACAATATGGCTGCCTTCCTGAGTTTTGCTCACTCACCCAGCAGAAGGATAATAATAAGCCAAAGTTAATTCACAATTTGAATATCAATAAATTCCTAGAGTTTCCTTACAGTTCCACATTACTAAGGTTGTTACATGTAGACATCAGCTCTGTTGGGAAACCTGTCATCTTCAATGGTATATCAACGACCAACGATGTTCGAAAATACGACTCCATCTAGGCCTAACCACGTAGAGATCATCAATAAGAAAGGGTCTGGTATTACCTGGAGTCCGAATTAATAACAAAGTGCATGAGGAGAATCTCTGACAAATAGACTCTTGCAGAGACACCTAAACTACTCCCTGGGGTAAAAACATGCCACAACAATCACTTATTCAAACCTTGAAACATAGTACCAGCCCAAGAAAAATATAAAAACAAACACTCGACGGACAGGCACTATGCCGCCGAAGAGCCCAGGAAAAAGCACGACACTCAGGACACCAGTAGCGTCAAGAAGCGTCAAACTCATGGGCCGAAATGCAGCGCAGGCGCCAATTATCGAGACGCACAACGCAAATTTGAGGAGCCCTCAGAAAACAAAGAAAACAATACCCGACTGCGGCCGGGCCAAAACAAAAAGTACCACTAAATCAAATCCACAACAACCCTTAAAGAGCGCCCCCTACCGACCATGCTCCCGAGGTAGACCCGATAGACCCAAGCAATGCCGAACCCTAAGAGGTACTCTATCACAGCTAGACCTGACTAAACCATCGTCCTCCATATGCATCCGTGACAAAAAGGACAATATCAGAGGGTGCCCGCCTCGCATTCCCGCAGCCGAAAACATCAGGACGACAAATAAATACAGAAATATAAGAAATACAAGCGATAACTTGCCTACTATAGGCTTACACATCCTTGGCTTCTAATCGACAAATGAGATCTTCTCTTTCTTTTTCCTACATAATATTCGGTCACCGGGTTAGATCTTGCTTGCTCTACATCTGGGGTGGGGGAAAGGGGACAGAATCTTCCTATTTCTTCTTAGGCAGACAGGGTGGGGGGGGGGGGTGGACGGGGGGAGGGGGGAGGGGGGGGGGGGGGGGGGGGGGGGGGGGGGGGGGGGTGGAGGGGGCGGGTGGGGGGGGGGTGGGGGGGTGGGAGGGGGAGGGGGGGCGAGGGGGGGGGGGGGGGCGTAGGGCAAGGACGGGGTGTTGTGGTGGATTTTTGGGGGGGGGGGGGGGGTAGGTCTGGGGGGGAGTTGTCGGGGGGGATCGGGGGTGGGGGGGGTAGGTGTCGGGGTTGGGGGGGGGTGCGTCTGGGGTATGGGCGTGTCTGTATGGGCGAGTAACTGGGGGTGGTGTCGAGAGATTGGGGTCGTTGTCTTCGTTGCGAATTGGGTAACTTGCTAGACTTTTTCATGATCTAGGAATTCAAGTATCAATTACTTTTCATGAAGTTCCATGAGTTGCATTTAAATTACATATGTGCGTCAAAGATCAATTCGTACCTTTCTCTGGTGCGCAAACAAAATGAGAAAGTTAGGATGGGTTGGTCTATGGGTGGGGGGAGGGGGGGGGGTGGTTATACGAGAAATACAATTGATTATTGGGGGAGTGGATACATTATGATTTATTTGTGTTTTGGATTTGATTGGCGCCAGAGTTCGTTTGTTGTATATTTTTTTTGGGGAGGTATGGGGAGAAGAGAGTAACAGAATAATAAAAAAAAATTTCTCAATTCAAACTAATAACATCTAATGGTGACAATTAACAGGGAATTAGGTATGTGGGGTTCAGGGTGGAGTCACAAAATAAATCATGTGCCATTAAGAATTAAGATAGTGTTCAATTATGAGGAAGTGTGTTTTTGTGGTGATTTGAGGGGTGTGGTGGTGATTATGATTTTGTACACTTGATAATAGGTTCGTTGTTAAAGTATAGGGAATAATTGTCTATTTGATTAGGATCGTAATAATAAATTTATAAGAGAGAATAATAGTAGTACGCCTTCAGACTTCAGCTAATTATTTTGACAATAAACGCATTGGCCGAACCAAAAAAGGGTACCCTATATTTTCAAATAAATTCGTCCTTGAGGACACTAAGTACATCGTCCACTTTTCCAAGATTCAAATGAATGTATTTTGCCTATATTTCATTGGTGGAAGGGAGGGGGAAAACCAAACGCAAATCACGTCATCAACATTATTGCGTTTCTAAAAAATAAAACCAACTTGCTAGCCTTGCCCTTAGGCGGTTTTCAGATCACGAGGAAAACGTTAGAAAATGTGGACACTACGGTTATGAAAACACGCTTAGCTCTTATTGCGAATGACGTAATTAGCTTGAAAGTACATGGAAAAAGAATTGAACAGGAGGTAGTTTAAAAATAAACAACTAACATAGAAAAAAAGATAGAATTTTGAACCAAGCCACTTAGCCCCATAAAAATCATATATTCGTGTACCTGAAGACTTGTTGACCAAGAATATGTTGTTAGTTATCTAACTAGTTCATTAAATAATCAAATATTGGTAATAATACATAGAGAATCGGAGATACTGTCAGGTCAAGTCATGTCTGATTAGATTGGATAGCATATTTTTGGGGGAAAAAATTAGGTGAATGAAAGGCTAAGATAGTACGATGAAGTGGATTGGATGAAATTTGAAGGAAGCCGAAATATTATTGGCTAACCTAAATATACAAATCTAGTTGGTAATAGTAACGCATAGTGGTTTGAGATAATTTTTTTAAAATAGAGTTTCATTCAAGAAAAGAGATGCTTGGTCTCATTGGCCAAAGCCTTTTACTTTAACGAAATAGTAAGCTGCTCGCTGCCATTTTTTCAAAATATTCTGAGGAACAAGAAGCGATGAGCAGACGTGTGCTTTGTTTTAAAATAAATAATTATTAAAGAAAGCAGTCTGAACAGAGGCAGTGATGAAAGTGTGCCATATTCTATTGCCTAATTCTCCGTTACTTGTTTATATTTCCTTGATATGTGGTAAGATTGATTTTATTGACTTTTAATTAAAAAAAGGGTTGTGTGTAAGAAAAGGCCATGAAAAAAGATTGTAATTAAATGGTTCCATAGCAGACTTAGGCATGGCCTAGATGTTGATACATCATATAATGGACCATCCAAGAAGTTTAGAACTACAGGACTATATATATATGATGGTCATACAGGAACATTACACCTATCTTATTGCATGGAAAAGATTACTGCAGGAATGACAGAGGCGTAGCATCCATTAGGGAAGAGAAAAGAAAACTGGTACAATTTATTCCATCAAACTAAAGTGGAGAAGCAGGGTTGTCAGAGAGAGCTGACCATGTTCTTTTGTATTGAATGTATGTTTACATGTAAATTAGGAGGAATTAGTTTGATATTAAGACCGAACCATAACTTGCATTGACAGGGGTTCCTGCTGGCACTTGTCTGGTGCTGGTACTCGATGATAGAGAAATTCAGCACTATTTCTAAGAGTCTCTGGCACCTTCTGGTATTAAAGAATTTCAAGACCAGAATAGACTGAAGTGTTTGGCCAAACCAACTGCAACTGCTGTGATTCCAGGACCCAGATAAGTGAAATATCTGGCCTGGGACAACTTATCACGACTAAAGAAAAATCTCCTGTATAGACAAAAACGTTCCTCCAAAAGACTAACATAAACAATCCTTGTGAAACAAGAGAACATTGGGATGATGATAATCCCCAACCTGCTTTCTAGTACCAGTAGTAAATAGAGTAATTAACATCAACGTTAAAATTTGTAACAATGTACTATGGACATATTGTCTGTTGTATGTAAATATCTTTATATATATTTGTAAATATATCTGTCCATCTAAATTGATTCTCATTGAACTGTAGTCCTGACCAAAACAACTTTAGGCTCAGGACCAATAAAGTTTAACAAAAGAAATTTTAAATATAAAATTTAACAGCTGGAGTTAGTTGACTTTATCGTAGTATTTAGTATATGTTTGAATATGTTTTTGTATTGAGATTCTTTAACAACACTCTTACAATACCCTAGACACTTTATGTAGCTTTCAGTCACGCTAGTCAATAAAAATATAACTTAGAGTGAGATCGTAGGGTGGTAACAAGAAAGGTACTCTGTAACACAGCTGTCCATTGTTTACCTCAGAGACCTTCACAGTTGATCTCACTCAAGTACAACTATATGCACACCATTCTTCTTAACATCAAAACCCACCACAGGTGTTGAGAGGAGATGCTCTGATTCGACTCCTTGTAGCGCAGATAGAGATAGTGTCGAAGTATGTTAGAGGCACGATCAAGGCGGCAGCAATGGAGGGGCCCCCGTATGAGGTCATTTTAGGGTGTCGGTATGTGTACCTAGGGGACACTAAGGAACAGGAAATCGTTGCAGCAGTGGTTACTAGAGAACAAGCGAAGAAGGACCGAGAAAGTGAGGCCCCCACAAACCAGTTGCCCATGGAATTGAAGGAGGCCCAACAACAGGATCCGACATTGGACGCCTGTTTTAAGAAATTGCCCACTTCTAAGGACCCCAAACAAAAAGGGAATTTCTTTACAAAAGAAGGGCTGATTTATCGAAGGGAAGGAGGAGGAGAGCAGGGCCATAACCAACTGGTAGTGCCAACCAAGTATAGGCCACAAATTTTAGAAATGGGGCATGCGCTTCCATTTAGTGGGCATATGGGACAAGGGGCCACCATACATAAAATATCGGCCCATTACTATTGGCCGAGAATGACGCTGGATATCATAAGATTTGTAAAATCTTGCGCCCAGTGTCAGAGAGTGGCACCCAAACACTGGATTCCTCCAGTTCCGTTGGGAGAGAGGCCAAACGTGGGTACCCCATTTGAACGAGTGGTGGTTGACATAGCAGGTCTCTTAGAAAGAACTAAGGGACGGAACAGGTTCATTCTGACGATAGTCGATGTGTGCACCATGTGGGCAGAGGCAATCATACTGGCTTCCACGGACTCAAAGCATGTCGCAGAAGCCTTGGTGCAAATCTTTATGCGACTGGGATTTCCTCAGCAAGTGTTGGCCGATAATGGATCGCAGTTCCGCAGCTTGTTGATGGAAGAGATCTTCAAGATTGTCAAGGCCCAGCATATACATACCAGTCCATACAACCCGGACGGAAATGGACTCGTGGAGCGGTTCAACGGCAGCTTGATGATGATGCTTCGCAAATTAAGGCAGGAGCGGTAAGAGGATTGGGACCTTTTTCTTCCCACGGCCCTGTTTGCTTATCGAGAGGTCCCACAAGCTTCTACAGGCTTGCCGCCAGCCACAGTATTATTCGGTCGACCAATCAAGCGCCCATTGGAGGCCTTGCTCAGGTCGTTGATAGATCGGAGGGCCGATGAGACAACGGTGTCGGCTCTAAATGTGTAGAAGAGCTGAAGGAACGGCTACAATTAGGCTGCAACTTGACCTTAGCTAACCTCCGTAAGGCTCGTGCAAAACAGGCGCAAAGATACAACAAGATGGCAAAGGAAAGAGAACTCCAGCCAGGGGAGAAGGTCTTGTTACTTCCCACAGGGGACAACATACTGCGCATTGAATGGCAAGGGCCATTCGAAGTCTTGGTTAAAATTTCTAACACGAACTACATGATCTTTATCAGAGGGAAAAGGAAGATACACCATGTAAATCTCCTTAAGAAATTTTTAGAACCCCCCCACCCCACCTCCCTCTCAAGAACACTTACTAGCCCTGTCAGTTGCTATTGAGGAAGGGGACGAAACAGAGAATTGCTGGGAATACTCTTGCAACAGAAAGAGTTGTACAGAGACGTGAAATTTCGGGACACTCTTTCAGAAGTATCGGCGCAAAAGCTCAGCGCTGTATTAGAACAATATACAGCCGTTTTGACGGATACGCCCGGGCTTATACATCTCTTTTAGTATGACATGAAATTAAAAACGACACACCTGTACGGACAAAAATATATCCGGTCCCGTACGCAAAAGCCACCGCTTTACGGGAGGAAATAGACAAACTGCTTGCAGCCAACATTATTACTGAAACCACTTCCCCATACCGCTTTAGTTTGGTGCTATTACAAAAACCTAATGGCGAAACTCGGCTGTACATTGACTATCGCTTGCTTAACACAGTGACCGAATTTCAAACGGAAGCCCTCCCCAGCCCGGCGGAACGTTTTACCAAACTGAGTAAAGCAAAACTCTTTTCCAAAATAGGCTTGAGTAAAGGCTATTATCAGATTCTGGTGAAAGAGGAAGTCAGTCCGATGTTGGCCTTTAGCACTAGTGAGGGTCATTACACTTTTAACATCATGCCTTTTGGACTACATAATGCCCCCGGTGCCTTCACACGAATGACGTGGAAGCTGTTAGGGCCGTTGCACAACCCCCACATTCATAATTTTATGGATGATATACTGATCGCAACAGACACGGAGGAGGAACATGTAGCAACCGTCGCCTTGCTCCTCAAGAGGCTGAATGAAGCGGGGCTAACAGCTCGACCGAGTAAATGTTTACTCGGCTTCTACACTCTAAATTTTCTAGGGCACACTATCTCTCATGTGGCTGCTGACCAAAAATGTAGACAAAATACGTAACGCAACTCGCCTCATCACGAAAAGGGGATACACGTTCATTTCTCTATTTGTGCGCCTACTACCAGAAATTAATTCCTAACTTTAATAGTCTAACGGCCCCATTAACTGACCTCACCTGGAAAGGTCAACCCAATAAGGTCAATAGAACAGCTGAATGCGAGAGCGCTTACACCACTCTTAAGGAATGGCTGACCAGTTCTCCTATGTTACGGCTTCCGGACTTAACGAAACCCTTCGTATTACGAGTGGACGCTAGTGCCATTGTGATAGGATCCACTTTGTTGCAAGCAGATGAAACTAAGCAGAGACTGTTATTTCCAGTGTCCTACGCGAGTAGAAAATTAAACGCGGCTGAAAGGAATTATTCTACAATAGAACGGGAGTGCCTAGTCCTAGTTTCCGGGATTCGGAAACATCACGAATATCTATATGGCGTCACAATTTGTAGTGCAAAGCGAACACGCCCCGTTGGTGTTTTTTGGGCGCCAACAAACAAAATAATGCAAAAATCATGAGATGGGCTCTTTTGCTAAGCATGTACTCTTTTTCGGAACAATACATCCCTGGAAAAGATAGTGTAGGAGCAGATAACTTAAGCCGGCACCTAGCTCCAGAGGAGAACACTGAAGAGGAAGGGATAGCGACAAGGATCTCTATGGACGTACATAGGGGCAAGTGTAAAAAGGAAAATTACAATAACGTCAGGAAGGCACTGAACCGAAACAGAGGGAAGAGAGTGGAGTTAGTTGTGTTCCTCAGGAACAGTAGAGTTAGATAGAACCTACTAGAGGAGAGCCTCTGAGTTAGGTCTGTAGAATTCAGGAGAGTAGAAGTTATGTGGTGAATAAGTTAGTTGTGCAGGACCGCCAAGAGCGCCTTTGACACCTTGTAGTCAAATTAGTTAATAAGTCTTAACCGGAACAGAGTGAACACCAGTGAAGAGTATTCAGGTAGTGGAGGACTCCACAGTGTTTAGTTAGTCACAATAATAAAGTTAAGTGGTGGTGGCTCTCACTTAGAGACCCCCCGCCCGCTTTATTTCTTTAACCTTAGTTGTTTTCGTGTAGTTTTGGAGGAGAGCGTGGTGATTTGATAATAGTGTTTTTCATTGATTTGTCCTTTTTTCAGGTTGTGCGACCTCACACGGTATTGTTGTTTTTTTTGCTGTAGTATAGATTTGTTGTTTTAATAATCTAAAACATGTGCACTGGATCAGTTTGTCTTTCACTACACTGTACCTGTATTCTTTAACTGTACAGCTGTGTCTGTGGCTAGTAATTAGTGCATACCTTACCTCAGCTGAGCGAGAGATGGTGAGACAGTAGCTATAAAACAAGTCACAGGTGGCGAGGGAGAGTCAGTCTAGATTCTCACCCTTGAAGCTATGTCTCATCCTCCACAGTCACTTTAATTCTCATCTTAAACTATCTTCTCAGACTTTCCTACAAATTGGTGTCTTGTCTCTTTACTCAGAGAGACTCTTAATTAAGCCACGGTGTGACACGTCTGTCTGATCAATGGCGAGAACTCGCATCGTGCCGAAAATATTTTGGACATCTGGTGGATGAGGATCCGCCCGGATTCTGGCTGGGACTGCAACAAGCAACAGATGCTAATAACCAGAAGAAATTTGATGTTTTGGCTGACCTCATGTGCACGCTTATGGCAATACCTCAGTCCTCAGCATGCGTTGAAAGACTGTTTTCGAAGGTTAACTTAGTTAAAACTAAACAAACTAACAAGCTTTTGCCTGAAACAGTTTCCAATAGAAAACTAGCCAAACAAGCAGTTGCCAAAGATGGAGTTTGTCATAAGTTTAATCCTTGTAAAAGCGTGGTTGAAGATGTGCGTGAATGACGTTGTCGGCAGAGATAAGCAAAGATTTTGAAAGTCCACAATCAAGATTCCACGTTGTCAATTCATGCATTTGACATTGACGAAGGAGAAGTTGTCGACATGGAAGCCGAGTCGCTGACAAGTGATAATTTTCAACAGTAACAAGTTACAACTAACGTTTTATATTTGATTTGAGGAACATTTTGTTAATGTAACTACTGTAAGTATGTTACTGTTAAAATATCTCATTTTCAAGAGTTCATATATTGGGGTGTTAATAACATCATTTTTATATAATTGTGAATTTTTGGTAATAAAAATAAAAATGAAGAAATAAATAAAAATGGGTAGCACACAGCTTATTTGTGCTAAAGTTGCACTAAAAGATTGTGTAAGCATAGTCTATCCTGTGTATTTGAGACATAAAATAATCTGGATATTTCTGTGGGTTTTTTTTTAAAGAAAAAAATCAGGCTTTATCTCTGGGAACTTGAGTGGCAACCTTGCTCGTAATGGGTCGTAGGGGTGCCATGGTTGAAGCATCAGAAGACAGGAGGAAGGTACTCGAAATCCCCCTTGTTTTCTGCTTCGTCTGCAAATTGTAACCCTTTCACGTTGATAGTAAAAGCTTACTGTATTATTACCCACTTTCTTCAATGAAACGTGTGCTGTATTTCTTGGAAAAACATTGAGAGGCACCCTGCGTAATGACCTAAATTAATCCTAACATTAATTATACTGCGTTACCAAAACGAACGAACAGATGGACTCAAATAAAAAGAGAGAGGGGCGAATAAAATCAGGAACGCATGCAAAATTAAACACGCGTCTCGCTATTAATGCCACCCCCAACAAGCGTAACGCGATACACAATTACTACTATCACGCGTGTTAGGCTACATGCACTAACTTTTTCGGACGACAGTGATAAAATACACTACCCTTCCCAGAGTTAGGTTTTAAAATCACAAAAAACGCTTATTAGGAAAGATAACAATAGATGGGTTTACGTTTGAAAACATTACAGTACCCAGACAGCACATCTTCGAAACAGGAGGTAGAAGGAATTGCATATTTTGAACGCAGCCACGTAGCTCTTTTAAATTTGGATATTTGGGTTCCTTAGGGCTTGCTGACAAAGAATATGTAAAACGTTACGCAAATAGTCCAGGAATTAATAAATTATAACCAAAATAAAATAGTGGGGATGCCTGACAACATAAAATCATTTCTGCTCATAAAATTTTTTATAACGTGTTTGAAAAAAAACCTTACGTTACAGAAATAGCCTACCATGTAAACTCCAAATTGATTGGAGCGCAACAAATGAAAGACTAACCACGATTGGTCGGGCTATAAATACTATCTTGGTTGTTAGGGAGACGTAGGAAGGTAACATTTTTTCAAACACTTGTCGAAACGTGGCTCGATTGGCCAGACTCGCTGATATAATCACTTAGGAGCGTTAGTTCGAAACCACTTGTTTAAATAAGCTTGATAAAGCATCAGTGCGTTGAAGCCAGCTCATATTTTTGCTAAATAAAAGCCTGGAACATAAGCAGATGGGAATTTGTGCCAGTAAATGTGCCAGAATTCATTGCTAATCAACGTATCTGTGTTTATTCTATGAATTGTGGGACCGTGGTCTTGATGGTACTGAGCAGCACCTGGTCAGAGCTTTGCTGAATCCAGAGTCGGACAGCATACTCCTTGGTCTTTTTAGCTATCAGTGAGGTGTCTCCAGAGCCCAGGGGAGAATTCGAGCAGAGGAGTCCTTTCCTGCCGCCATCACGCAAGATAAGCTGATTTGGCCAGCTGAGCTCAACATTATGTCCCCTCATCTTGAAATGACTTTGTAAAAATAACATTCAGAGGGGAATTTAATTGTCTTAATATCAGGAACTGAGAACATCTCCAATACTAGTCCCAAAAGACAAACTATTGAAGTCATGATGACAAATACCAACAGAGCTTGAACAAAACAAAACCAGTATTACCTCATATTACTACTACACAACTGACACACATAGGATATTTTTAATAATATATGTCACTACAATATTCATATTGATAAAGTCTGTACATATACTTGTAATTAAAATTGATTGTGATCCCTGGTTCCTTTGTATTTGAATCAGGACACATATACCTTTATAACAACAATGAATACATATTGTTATTTGAAAAGTTATCAGTGACTCCTTAAGATATTCTCATAGAGTGTTATATGTATGTGAGTGTCACAGTGTTGTCAAGAGTAGTGGATTAAATTAAATTGTTTATCTGTCTGTTGTTGTGACTTACACTTCATCATACACATACCCTAGACACATAACGTAGTCATCACACTATTCCAGAATAATTCTGACTGAGATATATAGATATGTGGTAGCAAGTAAGGTTATCTATAATACACTACTCTTAATAGATATAGATACCTTCACAGCTGATCTCAGTCAGTACACTAAGTCCCCTATAAATATTTATAACATCCCACTTCACCACATATATTGGGGTCTCGCTCTTGGGATTTTGAATCTTTCCCTATTAAAAAGATTGGGGGTAATTCACTTCAGGGAATATAAGAATTAAAAGGTATCCTTGGGTGGAATTAAATAAGGTTGAGCTCACGGTGCCTGTGTTGTCCATTAGATATATTTAGAGATTAAATTGTTGGTTAGACATTGTAGAAATTTACCTGATAGACAATGGCGGACCTGGCCAAGTTTCGATCTGCTGCTGTTCAGACTGCAAAAGAGTTAGGATTAGATGGGCAAGTTATGGTTGCCTATGTCACTACGGAATGTGACAAATTTATTGAACGCGAAGAAAGAAGATTAGAAAAAGAGGCCGAAAGAAAGTTAGAGGCTGAGACTAAGAGGTTGCAGATTGAGGCTGAGGCTGAGGCTAAGAAATTGGAGGCAGAAAGAGAAGACAAAAGATTAGCTGCAGAAAGGGAAGCCAAGGAAAGAAGACAGGCTGCAGAAAGGGAAGAGAGGAAATTAGCTGCAGAAAGGGAAGCAGAAGATAAAAGATTACAAAGGGAACATGAGTTACGACTAAGGGAGTTTGAGTTTCAAGGCCATGCTCCTGAAAATGGTGCCAGTCCCTTTGCCTCTGATGCTACGGTTACTCAAGGAGCCTCAACCTCAGCTATGAATTTTCATTTAGATCATTTTGTTGAGAAAGACGATGATATAGAGAGCTACCTAAATAGGTATGAACTATTAGCTACCACGTATGGGTTAGAGAGAGAAAGGTGGAGCTTAAAGTTATCTCAGGGACTTCGTGGGGCAGCTTATGAAGTTTTTGCAAAAATGAGCAGAGGTGATCAGGAAAATTATGACATGCTAAAGCAGGCTCTTTTGTTAAGGTATGAAAAGAATGCAGAATTTTATAGGAAAAAATTTAGGAATGCTAAACTACTGTCAGGTGAAACCTATCACCAGTTCTCTGCACGAATAGAGACATACTTGGAGAAATGGACTTCTCTGGGGAAAACCCAAGATCTTAAGGAAATGGTCCTTATAGAGCAATTAAGAGAGTCCATGGCTCCAGACCTGAGAAAGTTTCTCATGGAACAAGGTGCAGAGAGGCTGGGTGAGTTGCTAAATGTTGCTGAAAGGTATCAAGCAGCTCAAGCAGAGGTAACAGGTAATAAAAAGAAACAAGTGGATAACTTTAGGGCACCACAGAACTTTAATAAATTTGATCCTTAGGATCAAAATAAAGGTAAGCACCAATTTGATAGGCCACGGTATGAAAATAAAAATAAATTCCCACAATTCGATGAAAGGAAATATGATGAAAGAAAATCTTTCAACCAAGGAAAAAGGTGGTGTAAAAATTGTAAGATGAACAATCATGACACTGACCATTGTAGAAGGAAACCTCCTCATTTTGCTGCTATGACATCGGGGAAAAAGGAAAAGAAGGGCAAACCTGAAGAATTACAGGAACCATACCACCCCCCAGTGTGTGAAGATGTCATCTGTAATGGTGTCACTATAAGATGTTTATATGATACCGGTTTAGATTACGATTCCGTTGTGAGTTCTCACCTGGTGCAGGCCGATCAATACACCACGGAAACAGTGGAGATTCAAACTGCAACCAAGGATGTAGCTACCATGACACTTCCCGTCGCCCGAATAAAAGTGAAAACGCGATATGTGGAAGGAATCATAAAAGCAGCAGTGATAAATGAGCCAATCTACCCTCTAATATTGGGGTGTAGATATGTCTTCTTGGGGAATCCCAAGAGACCTGTGATATTGGCAACAGTGCAGACCAGATCACAGTCAAAGAAGGAGGAGGATAATCCCATAAATACTCACCCAGATGAGATGAGGAAGGCACAGGCTGAGGACAAAACACTCAAGCCATGTTTCAAGAAGTTGCCCAAATCTCATACACCTCCAGGCAAGGGAGAGTTTTATATGAAGAACAAACTGATATATAGGAAGGCTGGATCTGAATCCAATGGTCACGGACAGCTGGTCCTTCCCACTTCATATAGGACTAAAGTGTTGGAACTAGGGCATGCGATTCCCTTCAGTGGTCATATGGGAATCAGCGCAACAGGACAGCGAATAGCTTGTCACTATTTCTGGCCAGGAATAACTGAAGATATCAAACGATATGTAAAATCCTGTCCAGAGTGCCAACGAGTAGCACCTAAACATTGGACTGCACCAGCAACTCTGGGGGAAATGCCCATAGTGGGAACACCCTTTGAGAGAGTTGCCGTGGATCTTGTGGGACCTCTCACCCGAACCAAGAGAAGGAACAGCTACATTCTGACTCTGGTGGACACTTGTTCTATGTGGGGAGAGGCAGTAGCCCTGTCATCGATTGATTCAAAACATGTGGCAGAGGCATTGCTCACAATTTTCACAAGGTTAGGCTTTCCCAATCAAATCTTGACTGATAATGGCTCTCAGTTCAAGGGGAAACTAACTGAAGAAGTTTTCAGGATCTTCCAGGCCAAACACTTCCATTGTAGTGTGTATCATCCCCAAGGGAACGGCCAAGTGGAAAGATTTAACGGCACATTGATGTCGATCCTGAGAAAGTTGGCACACGAAAAACCAGATACATGGGACCAGTACCTGCACGCCGCCCTCTTTGCTTATCGGGAGGTACCCCATAGTTCAACCGGTATGGCCCCGGCAACATTATTGTTGGAAGGCCAATAAAAGGTCCACTCGAAGCTATGTTAAGAACGTGGACTGATGAAAAGGCAGAGGAAAACATTACATCTTCATACCAATATGTGAATGAGCTGACCACTCGGTTAAAAACTGGCTGGAAACTTGCCAATGAAAATTTGAAACAAGCCAGGAAGAAACATGCTGCCTATTATAACAGGAAGGCGAAAGACAGAAATTTGGCTGTGGGAGAGAAAGTACTGCTTCTTTTGCCCGGGAGTCAGAATAAGTTACAAATTGGATGGCAGGGTCCATATACAGTTCTAGAGAAGGTGTCTAGAACAAATTATAAGATAGATAAGAAGGGGAAAGAAAAAATCTATCATGTGAATCTCCTGAAGAAATATTTGGAAAGAGAACATCAGGAAGAGACACACTTGTTGACCTTGTCCATCGCCATGGAGATGAAAAAGGAACCACTTTCATCATTTGAATATCCATTACACCCCTGTGAGACAGCAGCACAGGTGAAAATCAGTACACATTTAACGAAAACTCAGAAAGAGAGAGTGCAACAGGTTCTAAATAATCATGCAGAGGTGTTAACAGACCGACCAGGGCATACAAACCTATTGGAATATGATATGAAACTAATAGACTCCACACCTGTCTGTATGAAACCATATTCGATTCCGTTTGCTAAGGAGAAAGCTTTGAAGGAAGAGATAGACTATCTATTGAAGGAAGGAATTATTTCGCACAGTGAGTCTTCGTATAGTTCCGGTGTTGTACTCTTAAGGAAGCCCTCTGGAGAACATAGACTCTGTATAGATTACAGGAGACTGAATGCTATTACAGAAGGACAGGTGGATCCATTGCCGGATACAAATCAGCTGTTTGCCAGGCTAAATAAAGCTAAATATTTCTCAAAAGTGGATCTGAGTAAAGGATACTATCAGATTCCAGTAAAGCCTGAGGTTAGACCATACCTAGCTTTTAGTACCTCAGAAGGACACTATGAGTTTAATAGATTGCCATTTGGATTGAAGAATGCGCCTAGTGTCTTCTCTAGAATGATGAGAAAAATTATTGGATCCTCTGAATAATCCCTGTATAACAAATTTTATGGATGATATCCTTATAGCAACAGAAACATTTGAGGAACACATTGACTCTCTGAACATGCTGTTTAATCGACTTAGGGAGGCAAATTTAACAGCCCGACCAACCAAATGTTGCGTTGGATGTAAAGAATTGGAATTTTTGGGACACACAGTTTATCAGGGAAACATGACCCCTGACCCAAAGAATTTAGAGAAACTACAGAAAGCCCCGAGACCACAAACCAAGAAGGACGTGAGATCCTTTGTCTCATTATGTGGTTTCTACCAGAAGTATATCAAAAACTTTAATTCCATATGTGCACCGTTAACTGAATTGACACGTAAAGGACATCCAGATCGCATTACATGGACACCACAATGTGAAATGACTTACCAAGAATTGAAGGAAAAGCTCACAAGTAACCCATTTTGAAATTACCTGACTTAAGTCAAGAATTCATAGTAAGGACGGATGCAAGTAATATTGGGTTAGGTGCAACTCTACTACAGAAATCAGATGCATTGGATGGGGAATTAAGCCCAGTGGCATATGCTAGCAGAAAGTTGAATAAAGCTGAAATCAACTACTCAACTAGCGAAAAAGAATGTCTTGCAGTAATATGGGCGATAAAGAAATTCAATATTTATCTATATGGGAAGGCATTTAAGTTGCAAACAGACCACAAACCTTTATCGTTTCTAGCACAGGCTAGGCATGAGAACTCCAGGTTACTCCGATGGTCTTTACTTTTGGCTCCATATAATTTTAGCATTGAGTATATATCTGGAAAAACCAATTTGGGAGCGGATTTTTTAAGCCGCCATCCGTGTGATGAGAATCACCGTAAACCCCAGAAATAATAATAAATTTCTCTATGTGTATATAGAATAAAGGACTGACATATAATGTCTGTTTTAAGAGGGGAGGTGTCGTGGAATATTCTAATCCACATATATAAATTATTAGGTAAATATGAAGCCTAACAAATAAAATTAATAAAGAAAAGAGCAATGGTAAAATAACAGTGCTGCCACAAAGAAGGTACTCGAAATCCCCCTTGTTTTCTGCTTCGTCTGCAAATTGTAACGCTTTCACGTTGATAGTAAAAGCTTACTGTATTATTACCCACTTTCTTCAATGAAACGTGTGCTGTATTTCTTGGAAAAACATTGAGAGGCACCCTGCGTAATGACATAAATTAATCCTAACATTAATTATACTGCGTTACCAAAACGAACGAACAGATGGACTCAAATAAAAAGAGAGAGGGGCGAATAAAATCAGGAACGCATGCAAAATTAAACACGCGTCTCGCTATTAATGCCACCCCCAACAAGCGTAACGCGATACACAATTACTACTATCACGCGTGTTAGGCTACATGCACTAACTTTTTCGGACGAACAGTGATAAAATACACTACCCTTCCCAGAGTTAGGTTTTAAAATCACAAAAAACGCTTATTAGGAAAGATAACAATAGATGGGTTTACGTTTGAAAACATTACAGTACCCAGACAGCACATCTTCGAAACAGGAGGTAGAAGGAATTGCATATTTTGAACGCAGCCACGTAGCTCTTTTAAATTTGGATATTTGGGTTCCTTAGGGCTTGCTGACAAAGAATATGTAAAACGTTACGCAAATAGTCCAGGAATTAATAAATTATAACCAAAATAAAATAGTGGGGATGCCTGACAACATAAAATCATTTCTGCTCATAAAATTTTTTTATAACGTGTTTGAAAAAAACCTTACGTTACAGAAATAGCCTACCATGTAAACTCCAAATTGATTGGAGCGCAACAAATGAAAGACTAACCACGATTGGTCGGGCTATAAATACTATCTTGGTTGTTAGGGAGACGTAGGAAGGTAACATTTTTTCAAACACTTGTCGAAACGTGGCTCGATTGGCCAGACTCGCTGATATAATCACTTAGGAGCGTTAGTTCGAAACCACTTGTTTAAATAAGCTTGATAAAGCATCAGTGCGTTGAAGCCAGCTCATATTTTTGCTAAATAAAAGCCTGGAACATAAGCAGATGGGAATTTGTGCCAGTAAATGTGCCAGAATTCATTGCTAATCAACGTATCTGTGTTTATTCTATGAATTGTGGGACCGTGGTCTTGATGGTACTGAGCAGCACCTGGTCAGAGCTTTGCTGAATCCAGAGTCGGACAGCATACTCCTTGGTCTTTTTAGCTATCAGTGAGGTGTCTCCAGAGCCCAGGGGAGAATTCGAGCAGAGGAGTCTTTTCCTGCCGCCATCACGCAAGATAAGCTGATTTGGCCAGCTGAGCTCAACATTATGTCCCCTCATCTTGAAATGACTTTGTAAAAATAACATTCAGAGGGGAATTTAATTGTCTTAATATCAGGAACTGAGAACATCTCCAATACTAGTCCCAAAAGACAAACTATTGAAGTCATGATGACAAATACCAACAGAGCTTGAACAAAACAAAACCAGTATTACCTCATATTACTACTACACAACTGACACACATAGGATATTTTTAATAATATATGTCACTACAATATTCATATTGATAAAGTCTGTACATATACTTGTAATTAAAATTGATTGTGATCCCTGGTTCCTTTGTATTTGAATCAGGACACATATACCTTTATAACAACAATGAATACATATTGTTATTTGAAAAGTTATCAGTGACTCCTTAAGATATTCTCATAGAGTGTTATATGTATGTGAGTGTCACAGTGTTGTCAAGAGTAGTGGATTAAATTAAATTGTTTATCTGTCTGTTGTTGTGACTTACACTTCATCATACACATACCCTAGACACATAACGTAGTCATCACACTATTCCAGAATAATTCTGACTGAGATATATATATATGTGGTAGCAAGTAAGGTTATCTATAATACACTACTCTTAATAGATATAGATACCTTCACAGCTGATCTCAGTCAGTACACTAAGTCCCCTATAAATATTTATAACATCCCACTTCACCACAGGGGTCAAGACGAGTTACATGCCCAAACCAGGCATGCATTCAACGTTTCACTACTGACAAAAGTGGTTCTTGGTGGCCTGCATACGTGTTTATTTTCTCTCTAACATAGACATTTGGGTAATTTCCTATCTTTCGTACCTTTTTGCTCCGCAGTGAATATGTATAGTTAGGTGCTGTTTCGTAGCGCTTAGGGTTAGAATTAGGGTTAGTGTTAACCATAATACTTACTTACTTACTTAGTCGTTCCCCTTCTACCGTGAGGTGTAGAGGTTTGGAAGAGAGAGCGCCAGACTATTCTTTAGAATCAGTCCGGTTTTCTCTCTTATATTGCTTGTAATCATAGTTTAAGACAAACAGGTGATTGGCCTGTTGTGTTAACCATAATACTAACCCTAACTGCTACGAAACAACACCTAACTACACATATTCACTGCGGACCAAAAAGGTACGAAAGATAGGAAATTACCGACATTTGTTTTGTGCTCTTTATAGCAAATGCGCAAAATTCTTCTATAACATTTATACTCGAAAGCCTGATCCTTTGCTCCGTATCTGAGTGATTGTTCCTAGGCAAATCTAAAAATAGAAAGCTAGTTATGTCCGCTGACGGCAACGGCCAATCGATGGAGAGGTATATCTAAACTGCCCGGATTTTAACAGCGCAACTCTTAACATCTCATTATTCTTGGACATTTCGATTGCAAGACGCCAAGTGTGAAGACGTCGAACTTAGATCTGACAGTCGCATTTACCTTGAACACGTGAGTTATGAGATTTATGTTAAAGAACGATAATAGCCTACTTCATTCAATATTATTTAGGCCTATTAAGCGTGCGTTCGGTTTTAGATCTAAATGTATTAGGACAATGTTCAAGAAATAGAACACGTGACATAGGCTAATATTCAGTTATTTGGGCTATAGACTAATGTGCGTGTAGAAATGAAATGAATCGAAGTATTTTCCTGTTGTTGTGGCTAAAATAGCCTAATCTTCGCAACTATCTTGTGCCAATCCGACATGTAGTCTGTGTCAATAATGTTTAGTTATGGCGCGTCGGTTATCTTTATTAACAACAGTAATAGGCCTACTGTATTGCGGTTCGCTATCTTTGTTCTTGCTAGTTTACGGTCTGTTAACCCTAAAATGTCTAGGTAGCCTAGTGCTTCCGCACAAATGACTTCATTCTCTTCATGTGGAGCTCTGAGATGTTAATCTGCTCCATTGATAGGAGTTCGGACTTCTTGCTTAAAAACTAGTTTGCTGCATTTAGACAACAGTTCTCGTCTTCAAGATTCTGCTCACTTCTAAACAATTTAGGCTACTCAATTCTTGCTATAGGCCTAGGCCTAAAGGTTCCTCATGTGAATTTCTCACGAACTTGTTGAATAGCCTATCAAACTTCTACTTTCAAGACATGTAAATTTCTCTAAAATTCTCCTTGTCACTAGGCTATACCTTGGCCTGTACTTCACAATCTCGGTGTCCACTCACATTATATTTTACTCTTTTTTTTGTTACAAACTATAGGCTAAACGTCCAAACACGACACTTGTTTTGTTTGGTTTAAAAGTTACGTTACACCATTAGGCTACTGCGTCTCACCCATGTTACTGGGTCCTGAAAGGGGAGCAGAGAATAGCAACACTGCACCCTACCATGCATGTCATAAAAAGCAACAAAGGAGGGTTGGGTATGGGGCTGGTTACCCCATCCTGTAAAAAAAACGTCAACAAGCATGGACAAGTCAAATACCCAAGACAGAAGGTCCTCTGGAAAGGAGGCACGTGAAGCAACCCAGGGAAAGGAGTCTGGTATTGCCGACTAACCTTTTTTCGTCTATGAAAATTTCCAGGATTGGTACCGTACTTGGAATGTTCGTACTCTGTACGAAAAAGAGAAAACTGCACAGAAATGAAGCAGCAGAAATGAAGAATTAAAGTAAGAAGTTGTGGTCATCATTGCATAATGTAAAGTATGTAGAGGAGCAGATGTGGTTTCAGATCACAATTTTCTGTTGGCTAAAACAAAATTAAAACTAAAAAAATTTACAGCCATATATAGCTATAGACAACAGTATAATGTGGGATATCTAAGAAATCAGGAAATAAGAGAAAAATTGTCAATCACAGTTTCCACAAATACCAAATACTCCAACAGCTGGAAGATGAAGCAGATACAGAAGACCACTGGCAACAAGTAAAAAATATATGGAACAAGACATGTGAAGAAATACTGAGAAAAACAGAACATCAGCACAAGTGTACATAGAAGTAAACAAAGAAGTAAGAAGAATCATCAAAAGACGTGGAAGTATATTGAAGAGTTTGCAAGGGAAGCAGAGGAAGCTGCAACCACAGGAAATATGAGGGGCCTTAAACCATATGGTTTGAACACTCAGAATTCTTTTGTCTGAGGAATCACTTTCTATCTAGGCCCAGTGTTATTATGATTGATCACCTTTTGACTTCCTTCCTATTCTCTGTATATATTCTCTCTCTCTCTCTCTCTCTCTCTCTCTCTCTCTCTCTCTCTCTCTCTCTCTATATATATATATATATATATATATATATATATATATATATATATATATATATATATATAGCCTTTTCTGCCCCATCACACACACACATATATATATAGCCTATATTTTTTTTTTTTTTTTTGCGTACGCCCGCTAATACTCGAGGAGAAATCTCAGGTTATTATTTTATGTCTAACCTGACATTGATTTTACGTGAGTATCCCTTTATTTCTTGTACAGAGACAGGTGTCCCTCGCCATTCAGGCAAATACTCGCCGATTTCGGAGGTACCCATTGCAGCTGGGTTGGCTCAGGAGCCGCCAGTCCCTGGTCGACGACACTCCTTCAAATGTCCTCGCCAGGTCTCGAGTTAATCCAGTCCAAATCCCGGTCAACGAAAAATCCTCAAATGCCGTCGCCCGGGTTTGATCCTGTATCACCCGGTCGCCAGAGCGGTGTTGTAACCACTACGCTAGCGCGGCTCCCAGCCTATATATATATATATATATATATATATATATATATATATATATATATATATATATATATATATATATATATATATATATATATATATATATATATATATACATATATATGTGTGTGTATGTGATGGGGCCGAAAAGACGCCCGCCCCCTTCCTGTTTCTAGGCAGATTTATCGCCCATATATTTTCGATGTGCGCGAAGCATGCTGGAATGTAAAAAGTCTTCAAGAAGATATATTAGTTTAGGCCATAATAAAGCCTAAGAATTAGTTGTGATGTGTTATATCTGGTAGTTGTTTGTTATATTTGATAATTGTGAGCCATATCTGTGTTTTCGTGCCTAATAAAGCAAATGTCGCGAGTGTTATTAATGCGGCCAGATTGATACGCGTGGCGCGCGGTGAATTGAGTGATTCGACCTGGGCTTATAAAAGAGATAGCGGGCGGCGAACGGGCCGATTTTGCAAAAGCCGCCCAGATGAGAGAGAAACGAAGTTAGACACCAGAGTGTAGGCTAGATGCCTTGAGCACTGTGCTCTTAGTCACTGAATGGGTTGTAAAAATAAATACAGCCCCTGCCTCAGAATCAAGAGTTTTATTGTTGTTCGGGTCGGTGCGAGTGTGAGAAGAGAGTGATCACATATCACAATATAATCATTATCATCATCTCGCCCACCCTATCACATATATATATATATATATATAGTCTCCATTACAGCTGCTCTGGGCAAGTCGACCTGCATTAAACAAAGACAAGTTCAGACTCTGTGATGTCCAAGGTCTCCTTCCCCTTTTTCCAGGGACCACGCCTTCCATCATTAATTTTTCCAGACTGTCTTTTTAAATGACTTAAAAATTTCAGCTTCCTTATTGTGATGATATTTAGGAGCCAGTTTTTCTCTACGTTTAGTGAGTGCAGTAGTGCTCTATTGGTCTTTTTCTGTCTAGGGTATTCTCAACATCCTTCTGTAGCATTTCATTTCGAATGATGTAACCTTTTTTGCAACTGTTTTATTGAGTGTCCAAGTCTCGCAGCCGTATGTTGCTACTGGGAATATACATGCTCTGATCAGTTGTAACTCTTTTTTGTTTCTTTGCTTGTGCCTTGCCAAAGGTTTTTCATCTGTATTAGTTTTATATATATATATATATATATATATATATATATATATATATATATATATATATATATATATATATATATATATATATATATATATATATATATATATATATATATATATATATATATATATATATATATAATGTATATATATAATGTATATATATATATATATATATATATATATATATATATATATATATATATATATATAAATGTATATATAATGTATATATATATATAGCATATATATATATATATAAGGTATATATATATATAATGTATATATATATATAGAAGATATATATATATATATATATATATATATATATATATATATATATATATATATATATATATATATATATATATATATATATATATATATATATATATATATATATATATATATATAATGTATATATATATAATGTATATATATATAATGTATATATATATAATGTATATATATATAATGTATATATATATATAATGTTATATATATATATATAATGTATATATATATATATAATGTATATATATATATATAATGTATAATATATATATATAATGTATATATATATATATAATGTATATATATATATATAATGTATATATATATATATATATATATATATATATATATATATATATATATATATATATATATATATATATATATATATATATATATATATATATATATATATATATATATATATATATATATATATATATATATATATATATATATATATATATATATATATGTGTATATATATGTGTATATATATATATATATATATGTGTGTATATATATATATATATATGTGTGTGTATATATATATATATATATATATATATATATGTGTGTATATATATATATATATATATATATATATAATAATAATAAATTCTTTAAGCGCCAAACACGGCGCATAAGGCAGAAACCAGTGCTCTCCAGGTTGTACGTTGTGACGCCACTCCTCTTAGCTCTTGCACATTATTTAGGCCCAACGTTCTTCCTTCTCTTATTATTGTTCTTCTGAGTGTTTCTTTTGGTCTTCCTTTTTTCCTCTTACCCTCAGGAACCCAAGTGAGCGCCTGTAGTGGTATTCTGTTGTTTTGCATTCGTAGGACATGACCGATATATGACCATCGTCTTTTCCTTATATAGTCGGAGACATATTTCTGCCTAGAGTCTTCTCTTATTTGTCGATTAGTCTTGAATTCTTTCCAACTGATGTTCATGAGTTTTCTAAGACATTTGTTCTCGAATGTATTCAGCTTGTTCTCCAATGATTTTGTTATTTTCCAACTCTCACAGCCGTATGTTAACACTGAGATAACATTTGAATTAAACAGACGAAGCTTGGTATGTATATTCAATGATCGTAATTTCCAAATGTTAGATAATCTATTGAAGGCGCTAGCTGCCAAAGCAATTCTAGTATGGATTTCTCTTGTTGTGTCACCATCCTGAGTCATTTTACTGCCTAAATAATTGAAACTTTCAACTTTCTGTAGTTTTTCCCCGTTCAAGACGATATCAAAGGTCTCGTTAGAAAAGTTCATAGCTTTAGTTTTAGAGGCATTTATTTGGAGACCAATTTTAACCGAGAGATGACACAAATTATTTATTGCTTCTTGGGATTGTCTTGGTGTTGAACTTAAGAATGCTACATCATCTGCGAAATCCAGGTCCCCCAGGAATTTTCCATTTGTCCATTTTATACCCAATTGTTCATTGTGGGTATAGTTTCTCATAACCCAATCAATAGCTATTCCAAAAAGTAGTGGTGACATAATACAGCCTTGTTTCACCCCTGTTTCTACTGTAAACCATTCTGTATTCCCTTTATTTGTTCTAACACAACATCTTGCATTGTCATATAGCGCTTTGATTATATTCACATATTTTGTTGGAAAACCATAGATTGTAAGTATCTTCCACAATGATGGGCGGTGTAGACTATCAAAGGCTTTTTGAAAATCGACGAAGGTGATAATAAGTGGCGATTGCCTTTCCACTGATTCTTCTATAATTGTTCTTAGTGTGAATATTTGATCAATACATGATCGTTTCGGCCTGAAACCCGCTTGTTCTTCTCTGATCTTTTCGTCAGCATGCAATTTAAGTCTTTCTAACATCATGCAACATAATAATTTTCCAGGTACTGATACTAGAGATATACCACGCCAGTTATTACAGTCTGATAGATCACCTTTCTTCGGTAACTTTACAATAATACTGTCTTTCCATTGTTGTGGTGGTTGTTCTTCTCTCCATACTTCATTTATAATATCTAAAATTCTCAAGAGGTTGTTGTCATTAACTGCTTTAATCATTTCCCCTGAAATTTCGTCAACTCCAGCAGCTTTAAAAATTTTTTAATCTTTTAACGGCTTGTTTGATCTCGTCCAGCGTGAATTCATCGCAAGTTATTGGCAAAGTGGTTGTGGATGTTTCATTATTAAAATCAGGTGTTACTGTTGGTGGTGGTCTGTTTAGCACCTCCATGAAGTGCTCAGCCCATCTCTTCATTTGTTCTTTTTCTGTTGGTATTGAATTCCCTAATTTACCTTTAACAGGTGTTTCCATAGCAGTAGGCTGGTGACATAGTTGTTTTGTAATTTGATAAAGGCACCTACTATTACCAGTTCTTGCAGCATTTTCAGCTTCTACGGCCAGTTCATTGATGAAATGTCTTTTATCTCTTCGAGTTTTTGTCTTCACTTCTTTATTTAACAAGTTATAAGTTAGTTTGCAAGATTCAACTGCATTATGTGTACTTGCCGCTAGTAGTTTAAGTTTTGCTGTTTTCCTTTCTTGTATTTTATCCCAAGTATCTTCTCTCATCCATTTTTTCTTTTTATGTACTAGGTATCCGGTGGTCGCTACAGCTGCTTCTGTCATTGCTGTTCTCAGTTGTTCCCATTTAGTATCGATTGTCTTGGTGGTGATATCGTTGTCAATTTTGCCTAAAGCATCGAAATAGTTGTTCATTTTGACATTATATTCCTTCTTTATATCATTTGATTGCAGTCTGTGTACATCTATTCTTCTATTTTTATTCGGTTGGTATAACTTCTTCAGTTTAATTCTCATTTTAGCTATGCAGAGGTTATGATCGCTTCCGATCTCTGCACCTCTGTATGCTCTGACGTCTTGAACTGATGAGCGAAATTTAGCGCTTATGCAGAAGTGATCTATCTGGTTCTTAGTTCTGCCATCAGGTGAATTCCATGTTATCTTGTGGATATTCTTATGTGGAAAGATGGTGTCTGCCACAACGAGGTTTGATATTTCACAAAGTTCTAGAAGTCTTTCGCCATTTTGATTCATACAGCCTATGCCATGAGTACCGAGATATCTTTGTACTCCATCGTTGTTGTCACCTACTTTGGCGTTAAAATCACCCATGACTGCTATTATGTCATGCTTGGGTATTGTGTTGATGGTACTTAGAAGTGCTTCATAGAAGTCATCTTTTGTGGTATCAAGAGCGTCGTTAGTTGGTGCATAACATTGTACAATTGAGAGCTTGAAAAAATCGTGTCTGAAATCTAGCTAATATTAGCCTTTTTAAATTTACTTCTTCCAATTTTCCGTCTTGATACATAGTTTCTTAC
>JAMPIV010000442.1:0-132478 GCA_024509875.1 Oreohelix idahoensis
TTCTACCCCCGTACTGGTTACCATTACCGTGAGTATAAAAATACAACCGGTTTCCCCTATTATGACTGTGAGAGAGTGCGCTCAACCCTCAAGTCCCATTATCAATTATTAAGGACCTACTCCAGAACTCCAGAGATACTCAGGACATCCATCCCAGCGTATAATATCGTCATAACCCCGCTAACATTATAGATGCACATGCCAACTGGCTAAACTTCTTCAAGCTGCTACACAAGGATCACCCAGTTCCAAAATCGATCAATAGACAATACGATCAACCTATTACCTGGCGAATGAAGCTTATGTATTGCTTTCCAAGAAAAAATAACTTTTTAATTAGCTTGGAATGCCCATAAATGTTTGTCACCATTTCCTGATGTTACTACATCTAATATAAAAGGGAAAAGGAAGACCTTTCACATAAACATGCTTAAGAGAATTCCACACTAGACCAGTACATCTTCACGCCATCTTTCAAGCAGTTGTATGAGCCCCAAGGGGCTGCTACTCACTACTCGACGAAGCGTCTATCGTTAATCTCATGGAGGAAGGAATCCTCATTTCCGATATTCCCATGACCTTACCTGTCTTTCCTCTTCAATCGGACTGATACATGGAAGGATGCCGCTAATTTGTCCCAGCTTTGTCTTCTGAACAACGATTCCCAAGTCTCTAGTCTTCTAGAATCTTTTCCAGATGTCCTCACATGACATCCCATGTCGTACAACAGTTTATTTCGTCATGACAATCGTCCTTACAGATGATCCGACCAATTCGTTTACGCCCCTATCCTGTCCCTATTCACTACCAGCACCAGGTTGAAGAAGAATTAAAACAAATGCTTAATTTATAAATTATAGAACCTTCCAATACCCCTTACTCATCACCTATGGTCATCGTTCGTAAGAAAGACAAAAATATCAGATTGTATGTAGATTACCGGAAGCTCAATAACATCACAGTCTTCGATGCTGAACCCTTACCCCTACTTGAAAATCTGTTGTCTTGTCTCGCCAAGTCTCTTTTCTTTACTAAAATTGACCTTACCAAGGGATACTGGCAAGTTCCCTTGACTGACAGAGCTAAACCACTCACTGCCTTTGCTACATAACAGGGTCTTTATCAGTGGAACGTAATGCCATTCGGACTTATGAACGCCCCGGCAACGTTTGTCCGTATGATGAGAAAAATTCTCTCTCATCGGTCCGATATAATCACATATATAGACGACATCTGTCTATTCAGTTCCACTTGGGAGGAGCACTTCTTAGGTTTACATTCTCTTCTGGACACTTTACGTCTCCATCACCTAACAGCCAAGCCCTCAAAGATCTTTATTGCCTTTGAGGAAATTTCATTCTTGGGACATAAGGTGGGTCACGGTTTTCTTCAGACCGTGCCACAGAATGTTTCCAAAATCCTAAAATTATCTGTGCCCACTACTAAGAAGCAAGTTCGTAGTCTTCTCGGCTTGATTTAGTATTATAGTAAATTTATACCGAACTTGTCTTCAATCACTGCAGACCTCTCTGCCTTGCTTAAAAAAGGCTTACCGAACCACGTGCACTGGACACCAGAGTGCCAGGCTGCGTTAAATTATGTTCAAAATATTTTTTCTGTACCACCTATTTTGAGGTTACCAGATACAAATCTGACTTATTATCTCCGCACAGATGCTAGTTCAAAAGGTATCGGCGCATCACTGATGCAAGAGTTCGAGGGAAGATTACATCCAACCCTCTACATATCCAGAAAGCTCAATGATGCAGAAAGGAAGTACCCAGTTATAGAAAGGGAGCTGCTGGCTGTTATCTGGGCGGTAGTCAAGCTGGAGCGATATTTGTTGGGTGCCCCTTTTATCATACAGTCGGACCAGAAATCCCTTTCCTCATTGAAGAAGGCGAATCACAAGAACCCAAAGCTAGCCCGGTTCGCCATCCTGCTTCAACCTTTTCAGTATGAAATCGAGGCAATACCAGGGTCTGCAAATGTGGTCGCAGATGCTTTATCGAGATGCCCACAGCTCGAACCTGAAAATTCATATTCATTTAGTTAATCGACTTTATATTATACATGTGTGAAGCCATGGTGTTTACCCACTAGTAGTCATTATGACAACGGGCGATGAGTACATGAACACTAAGTTGATTTCCAAATCATTCATATTAACATTTGTGATTTAAACGACTTTGAGATAATCATTATTCACTTTAACCAGTGGCACATTGAACAGTGTTATACTACTTACAGATATGAACAATTTCCAACTAAAACATCATGTTATTATTCTTGAAGGCACATTCACATTAATTAAGATTGCTATATTAATACCGTACCAGAAATCTACTCCTAACACGGATAGTTTGGAGTATGATTGTATTATTGCAAATTTGTTTTGGACATTACTTGTCTTGCCAACGTACAAAGGTACTTAGAACAGAATAATTAAGTAATGAAATAATTGTGTCAATTAGTTATACTTGCGTTCTTGTACTATATATTTTTTTTGCCTCTTCTTTCTCTTTTTGTGAGATATTCATGTACTTTAGTTACATTAATTTCATATCGCATTGTTTCATATCTTATTTGATTCATATCATGCGTGAATTGCGTTCGTTTAAGCTTAATTTAGGATTTTTGACAGCATTGTTACTTGGAGATATAACTTTCTAAATTATTTTTTAACAATTATTATTCATGCATTTTTGAATTTTTGATTTGGATTTTTTGTTTTTATTTATTTTATATATTTCATACCATTTTCATATATGCATGCTATTTTTTGATATGGTTATTGTAAACTCACATGATCATACATTTATGTATTCTTTTGTTACATCATTGGAATATCGACTGTATATGACTTGTTACTTATTGACATATGACTGTTTATGACTGATGACAAATTCATCTAGCATGTTATGTAATGATAGGTTACATTATGCAGACTGACTGCGACTAGATTATTTTCGATATGGCTCAATATTTGTGATATGATCAATTTTGGCCGAGATTTCCGCATAGGAAATATTTGAATTAAAAAAAAAAAAAATTTGGTTTTTTTACACCGCGAAGGGGGTGATATGTTAAGGATAGTTTGAGATGCAGATAAAATAGTGTGACATGTTACTACACGCTGGCACATTTCCATTTTTATGTGAGGAATTGTGTTAGCCAGTAGTCAAACTACGGTTTGCACGAAGCGTCCACCCGTGGTGAGCGATGCGTTCACCCGTGTTGAGCGACGGTCAATTAGTGACGTTTCGGTCACATGTCGTGGGGTTCAGTGTGTAAATTAATTGGGCTTCCGTCTTTGTGTTTGCGTCCAAGAGGGATGTAATTTTTCGAGCTCCGGGATAATGGAGCGTGATATGAATATATCCATTGTGGCATTATTGATTTTTATGAGGCCACCACGTTATGTGTAAGATGGTTCACGAACTTATCTAGAAATTCATACCATAATTTACTACAAGTGTAACTTTGAGATATGAGGCAACCAGTATTTGATTTGCCCTGATTTCTTCTGCCACATTACTTTGGTTTTCGTGGATTGCCCGAACCTTTAGTACAACGGCCAGGATTGAGTGGAGATGAGGGTAGTGCATCATTATTATATTATATGCCACGTAAAGATGTCTAACGTTTGAAACTTATTGACGGACGAGGGATAATCTACTACGCTTATCCATTGCTATGTACTTTTGATGTGTTGATGGATACTATTGTGAAGTGACTTTATGTATTAAATGTCAACCATGTTTTCCCGTGGACCTGTTCACCTACCGGCTTTGTTATGTGTACTGACCATAATGTCCTGAATGAACACCTGCTATCATTCGCGTATACATGCATGATCCTCTAATATATCCCACCGTAACAGTGGCATATAATAAGAACTCGTGACATATTGGAAATCTGCTGCGGAATGACCTGGGACTTCGTGTGTTGTCAGCGAATGCGGAAAATGTTCCCACAGGTGAGCAGCTTTGAGTCTCAAGCAAATACTGCCACAGAGAGTGAATTGTTGACGCCTCCACTATACGAGATCCAGCTTTATGACCTATGCTCCTTAGGGAGGTAAAGGGTATTGACTGATAGATGAGAACCGTGCATATAGGCCCGTCTTGCATTTTGCCCTTCCTCTTACTCATCTTTTATTGCTAGTTATCCAGACATTCTCCAACATACTTAAGGTATTAGTTTAATGGCGATGCAACATTATAAATAGTATAATAGCATACATTTACAGTATCTGATTACAATTAAGAAGTAAGGTATATTAAAATGAAAAACTAGATCATCAGACCCTCCATACAGGTATATTAGATAATAATTCGGAAGGCAAAGGTAGCAAGAAATAGAACTGATCATCCACGTCATACAGCTGAGCCTAACATAGTGACGTCTGTAACACTCCCGTCTGCTAATACAGTTTATATCACCTTTACCTTTTTTTCTTCTTTTAAACGTTTGACCTATAAAACACTGTTTCAGATGAAGCCCTGAATGGCTTATTATCGCTCCTTTGTAAACGTCAAACATTACTCATTAGAAAGATCTTCAGACAATATATTTTTAAGGGGGTCGGAGCGCCTAAGAGGTATCGCGTCCACCTCTAATTCTAAACGTACCGGGTTCGATTCCCAGTTCAAGGAATATATTTGATGGACATTTATTTTTTTAGAACCAGTTGGTAATAATGATGTCATACTCACCCTGATCTCATGGGTAGTGAGATTGGATGCCTAACCTTCTCGGATAAGGGCTAAAATATAGGATGTTCCGTATGCAAGTTATGCACGTTAAAAGCCTCTCTTCAGTTGGAAATCGTAAAGAGTAGGCCATACGGTCGCTGCCCTAGCAAAATTTACAAAATTTGGAAAACCTACCCACCACAAACAAACTTGTAGAATATGTGATTCCTGTTTACACACAATGTGATCCTCGGCGCTGCTACGGAGCTCGTGCACTGTGCTGAGATCCTCTTTGTGTCATCTAAGGGAGTATATCGGAGCACTGATAGAATTGTCCGTGTGCAGTAAAGAAAGTCCTTAAAACCAAACCAAACCAAATCCCATAATTTTGAGGATGAAAAATAAAAAAACAGACGTGCTAACAGCTAAAAGAAACAACAACAACTAAAGAAAAAGTAAACAGAAAAACCTAAATGGAATGGTCATGGGTCAAGAACCAGTGACGTAGACACGATTATCCTTAAAGCTGAATTACCCGGAAAAATAAAATGGGCTAGACCAAAAAAACGCAACTGGGCAAATAATATTCTAACATGAACTGGCAGGACGTTTGCTGAAATATGGTTTTTGCAGAAGTAGGTAGACAAGGTAGACAAGTGTGGTAGACAAGTACAGTAGGTAGACAAGTGTGGTAGACAAGTACAGTAGGTAGACAAGTGTGGTAGACAAGTACAGTAGGTAGACAAGGTAGACAAGTGTGGTAGACAGGTACAGTAGGTAGACAAGTGTGGTAGACAAGTACAGTAGGTAGACAAGTGTGGTAGACAAGTACAGTAGGTAGACAAGGTAGACAAGTGTGGTAGACAAGTACAGTAGGTAGACAAGTGTGATAGACAAGTACAGTAGGTTGACGAGGTAGACAAGTGTGGTAGACAAGTACAGTAGGTAGACAAGGTAGACAAGTGTGGTAGACAAGTACAGTAGGTAGACAAGTGTGGTAGACAGGTACAGTAGGTAGACAAGGTAGACAAGTGTGGTAGACAAGTACAGTAGGTAGACAAGTGTGGTAGACAAGTACAGTAGGTTGACGAGGTAGACAAGTGTGGTAGACAAGTACAGTAGGTAGACAAGTGTGGTAGACAAGCACAGTAGGTTGACGAGGTAGACAAGTGTGGTAGACAAGTACAGTAGGTAGACAAGTGTGGTAGACAAGTACAGTAGGTAGACAAGTGTGGTAGACAAGTACAGTAGGTAGACAAGTGTGGTAGACAAGTACAGTAGGTAGACAAGTGTTGTAGACAAGTACAGTAGGTAGACAAGTGTGGTAGACAAGTACAGTAGGTAGACAAGTGTTGGAAAAAAAATTGAAGTCTTCTGCGGAAAATGGTGCTCCAAAGTGCTCAGTTATCTGTGTTCGACAAGAAGTTCTTTTGTTGATGAGGTAGCTAGCCATATACACAAGCTCATATTAGTCCCCATGTACGACATGCATGAGGGTGCAGAAGGTATATTATTTTTTGTCGCTTCACATACCCCCGGGAACTACATGGGTCAGAAACATAGTCGTAGTTAGCTGCGGGTTATTTTTTTTTTTAAATGAAAAGACAGTTAATTAATAGAAATCAGGCTCCATTTTTTTGTTAAGTACTAGCAAAGTCAAAATGTGTTAAGTTCGAATTGATGAAATCAATTTCTCTTGAAAATAGAAGATGTTGCGAAATAACAGATAAAATACAATAAAATATCTGCATTCGGAATAATAACAACACAATATACAGCATACAAGAAAATGACTCTTGCAGCGAAGCGATGTCGGGTAATATTATAGTATTGGAAAATATGAATACATTATTACTTTTTAGATAGCGAGAGAACTATTACCATTTGTATTTGTTGTGAAAATGTGTCCCCACATCGAAATAATGAACAAATGCCCTCGCGACATTATCTGTGATGATAGTTAATACGAGAGTTGTCTGCCCCGCACAAACTAAAGCATTACTGAAGTACAGTGGTATTAATGGTAGAAGGCGGAGCAGTATTGAGGATGTAGAATTATGTCCCTCTGAGGTGGAGCCACGTTCTGATCAAACATGGAGTTCATTGATAATGTTTTATCGTCAGGTCGAATATATACTGAATTTCCTTTGTATAACTCAGCATGATCTATTTATTTTGTCAGGACGTTATCGAATATACCCACCATAGCTGGGTGTTCCATATGCCACTGACTGTCTCGTTTTAAAGCACATAATATTATAATGGTATTGGCCCCTCTCCGTTATCAGGCCAAATCAGATATGCTAAGTGCCAATACTTGAGCAAACAACAAAGGAAAAGTTACACAAGCCAGCCCGGGTACCCTAGGAAACTTGATAACCAACGATAAACACAGAGGGCGCCACTAGGGTTGATCGATCACACGGCGTGATAATGTCCAGGTCAGAATTTGAACGTTCCCAGTAAAAATTATAATTTAAAATGACTTAAAACTCACTCTTGTCTGTCCTTGAACTAGGCTCATTTGCCAGCATAACGTAAAGAATAACTGTGTCTGTAGTGATGAAATCAAGGAATCGTAGTTACACGCCTTGTTTCTGGTACTGTATTCGCTTAATAATCTTTTGTCAGAGTTGTAATCATCTTCACTTAATAATCGAATATATAAGCTCTATTCTTGCGCCTGTAATCTTTACTGTGGTTTTTTTTTTCATTTCTAATCCAATATTTTTTAACGTTGTTTCTTCTTCTTCAAGTACGATTCCAGCCTGGATAGGCGATCATGTCTCTCCACAACTTCCTGTCTCAAGTGATGGTTAGTCAATTCTGTTGTTGACTTTCTTTGATGCCGCGAAGTTAAACTGCTCAGTTTCTTCTCTCTTTGTCATTCTCTGCCTCTTTTCCCATCAAGCTTTCCTGTTGTCACAATATATTTCAGCTTTCCCGTTGTCATCAAATATTTCAGCTTTCCCGTTGTCATCAAATATTTCAGCTTTCCCGTTGTCATCAAATATTTCAGCTTTCCCGTTGTCATAAAATATTTCAGCTTTCCCGTTGTCATAAAATATTTCAGCTTTCCCGTTGTCACAATATATTTCAGCTTTCCGCTTCTCGTAACATGGTTAAAGAACGAGAGTTGTTTACTTCTACTATGAGCAATAACCTTCATTTGTTCGCTGATTTCATTCATACGTCCCCATTACGTTAGTTTGTTTGTTTAGCTTTCCGTAGTGTCAACGTTATTCTGTTAAACCATGTCTGTATGGTCTTAAGAGATTGTCTTATTATTTACTGACAGTCCATGTCTCGCTTCCATATTACCGGATTGTCTGTATATTACACTCTCTTTCTCACTTCAGTGGATAAAGATTAACTGCATGTTACATTAGATGGAATGAGAGAACGCAACTTTAGCCTTGGCTATTCTACCCTTCCACCCGTGTGTTACCGGGGCCCGAAAGGGGAGCAAAGAATAGTAACACTGTTCCCTTCCATGCATGTCGTAGAAAGCGACTAAGGAGGGTTGGGCATGGGGCTGGTTACCCCATCCTGTAAAAAATGTAAACCACAAAAAACTTCAAAAAATATGGACAAGTCAATTAAGGAAAATAAAACACAGCCATCCAAGACAGGGGAAGGTCCTCTCGCAGGGAGGCGTATGATGCAACACAGAGAAAGCCGAAAGGAGTCTGTGTTGCTGACTAACCTTCTTTCTTCTAGGAGAACTTCCAGATTTGACACCTGGAATGTTCGGACATTAAACGAACAAGGGAAAGTGGCACAAGTAGCAGCAGAAATGAGGGAATATAAAAATCGAGGTTCTGGGACTGTGTGAAACAAAGTGGAAGGGGGTAGACAGGAAGAAACTCATCACAGGTGAATTGGTGCTGTCCTCAGGACATGAAGACGAAAGTTCACACCACAGTGAAGGGGTAGTGTAAAGTGCAATCTTTACTATCTTGTAATATAATACATTTATATACTTATTATGTTCGCAAATATTTTGTAAACAAAGTATTTCCTTTTTTTAAGTGCTTAAGGAGAAGTCATTTTTGAGTTACTTCCCTTGAAAGTAGTTCCGTCATCTTCGATCGGATTCCGCGGACGAATTTAGGCCTACTGCGATTTATTCTTTGCCTGGGTAGGAATAGATTGTTCTTGCTTCAGTATATCTATGGCCTGAATTTATACGTAGTGTTTGTATGAGTAGGACGAGTCTGTCTTATATATGGATATCTTTACATTTCTAAGTCGAACTATGTTGGTTGTCGCTAGAAAAGGTCAAAGGCTATGCAGCGGAAGTATCGCTAGCAAGGTGTGTGATTCATGGCTGTCATCCTGTCGGGATGTCGAATTTTGTTGTAGCCGGCTTATCGCCGAAAAAGTGATCTATAAGTAAATGGGGAAAAGTGATAGTCATTTAGACATGTTGTATGTACTTTACCCCAGTGTTTATTCTCTTTTGCCAAGGAATGGCAAAGTTATATTTCGCATAGAAAGGTAAAACCACAATTTATTATGAACTTGGGCTTCGCCATCGTTGTCGATAAGCAGATGCACAGTGGTACTTTTGAAAAGAATATTTATTCAAAGGAAGATGACATTCCTATGTATCAGCACTAGATTATATGATATTATTCAATTACCTCTATGATAGAAGCTATGAAGAAATGAGGACATTTAACGAATGACCAATTTTGGTCTGTATCCAATAGTGAGTGAAGCTCACGAGAGAAGGACAGCCATGTTGAAATCCATATACTTTGTATTTATCGAGTGAGAAAAAGGGATGCCTGTACTATCGCTCGATGAACCAAGAGATCACTGCTACATGTGAGAACCCATGTCTGGGATTCCTATATCTTTATGGAAAAAAATATATATATTGAACTTTACGTGAAGGGATATTCGCTAGACGAGGTTAGGTCTAGGAGCCTTCATATATATTGGTTATGGTCTGACGTGCCCAGTCAGTAAAGCCAGATGATTTACATGATGGAACTCTGAATGCTTATTTACGAATGCTCCATTATGATATTTGCCAAGCATGAATGCTAACTTAAGATGATATTCCTGTGATCAACATTATGCTGTCTATGTCGACATTTGTTCCTGTAACCATACACGTACTGTCCAAGTGTGCGTCTCATTAAATGTTATAAAAAGACCACCGTAGTTCCAGTACTTCTTGAATTCGAACAGTGTGAGTATGAGTGATGTACTACCAACCTGTCAACTCTATCGAATCATTCTACCATTCGCGTTCTGACATTCATATACACACTCATTGTCTACACTCACATTCTTGTCGGAGCCTCATCACGTTCCAGGACAAGATGACCTGTATGACCAAAACTGTGCTGGGTTTAATGAGTTGACAATCGTTACACTTTACTACACCAGTCCCAACATCTACATTTATCAACTGGTGGACATTCACGTCATTTAACAAATAAAGCGTGATTTAACAACTACTGGCCAGTATATAAGAAAATAACAACTGGTGTGCCAGCTTCCTGGGTCAACCTGCACAGTGACCATATTGAGAAGTAAACTACTGAGACCAGACGTTCCTTGGGGTCTGTTACGACACACAAATACATCAACAGTACAACTCTACAGTGATGTCAGCGTGACCTGTCCTGTCGAGAGTATGCAGTAACTAGGTCAGCGTTTGTTGACATTTGGTTCGTTGGACATTTGCCATACAACTGACAGTGTTACACAGCAAGCTTGGTTGAAACATAGAACATTACACATCAGGACTGGAGAATATTTGACAGTGTTTGCGAAAGGAAGTGTTATTGAACTGAGAAGTCCTACATCGATTGTTATCATTCACATCAACGATGGAGCTTCTATTTCTGTGTTGAATTTAAAATAATTAGACCAGAAGTATTTGTTTAATAAAGTACCACAGTACTGTACTATTAGGCAGTGTAACTGAGCCTTCTTTACAACACATTCTTTCTGCAACACTCTATTTACATCATATTGCCATACTATTTATGCATTTATGTATTTATGTTTAAATATTTATATGTGATATTTGTTTGTATCCAGCGGGTTGTTGTTTTGGTTGGGCGGTGTCACACAACAGAGTATCCCACGTAATAGAGGGTCTGATGTGTGCGTTTCTATAGGTGCAATTTTCTTGATTGAAAATTTGCTGCGACAGCTGTTGCTATTAGTGTTAGCTGTGAAGACTGTACTCATTGTTGTTTTTGTAATATTCCTCTGTTCTTTAGTTTGTTTTGATTTGTTTGTAATTTGTTGGTCTACCCTATTCTATCTTTCAGTTCTATTCTCAATTTATATTTATATACTGTGGCGTTATTTGTATTTGTTATCCTCTTGCGGTTTATCTTTTATTGTTTTTTCCCATTTGATTTATTTCATTTCCGCAAATGTTTTCATGTTCTTCTGTATAACTGTTTTGTTTTGTGCCTGATCGACATACACTATTTAAAATATAGTTGATCATATAAATTGATGTACAAGAATCAACTGATAGTTAATTGCTATTACTAAAGGTACACAGTTGATGATATAAAAACACTATTTCTGGTGCACTGCACTTATATTATAAAGTGAACCAGCAACTTATAGCTGTTATTATATAAGGATTTATACAAGACCTTTGTAAGGCTTGTTTCCCACAGTGATTGGGATAGTTAAGTACTATTTTCCACAGGTTACAAAGTTATCATACAAGGTCTTTGATTAAGACTAAGAAAGTGAATTTATTTACTTTTGCAAATTACTGATCTTATTAGACAAGATGTCTACATTAGATTATTTTATCACACAAGGCAGGGCTCTTGATAAGACTGGTCAGCAATTAGAAGAATGGGCAGTTGCTCAA
The DNA here is from genome assembly GCA_024509875.1 of Oreohelix idahoensis. NCBI lineage: Eukaryota > Metazoa > Mollusca > Gastropoda > Stylommatophora > Oreohelicidae > Oreohelix > Oreohelix idahoensis. The sequence goes on from JAMPIV010000442.1 coordinate 11,563, forward strand.
TATGACAAAGCATTAGCTGCAGAAGAGAGAAAACTTGCTGCTGCTGCTGCTGAAGAAAGAAAAGCATTGATTGAAGAAAAGAAATTAGCAGCTGAGGAAAAAAAATTACAAAGAGAGGATGAACAAAAGAAATTGCAGATACAGACTGATGAAAAAAGATTCCAGATGGAAATGGAAAAAAGAGAAAAGAAAAGATGAGGCTGCTGCTGAAGAGAAAAAATTACAAGCTGCTGCAGAAGAGAGAAAATTACAAGCTGAAGCTCAAGAGAAAAAAGCAATAAGAGAACATGAACACCAAAAAGAACTTTTAGCATTTGAGTTAGAAAAGTTAAAGTTAACAAACATAAGTGATGGTAATCAAGCATCTGGTGGTAATGGTAAACCCTTTACTTACAAGGTCAAGGTACCAGCGTTCAACCCTTCCAGTGATGACATAACATTCTGGCTAAATAGATTTGAACGCTCGTGTCGAGCCCATAATGTGGACAAATCACAATATGCTAACCAGTTATCAGAAAATCTGAAAGGTGATTCTCTGACTAGTTTAAGTTTGGTTGAAGAGGCTGACAAAGATAACTATGATGTTATTAGGGCAGCCTTATTAAAGAAGTATCAGTTGTCTGAAGAGGGTTATCGGAAGTTGTTTAAGACAATGGTGCCTGAGGCAGGTGTAGAATTCTCAGAATTCATTGCAAGGACACGTCTTACATTTGATCGTTGGATTGAGCTATCCAAAACAGAAAAGACTTATGAAGCCCTTATGGACTTGATACTCAGAGACAAGATTATGTCAAGTATAAATAAACCTTTCCTCGAATTCTTACATGAGCGTAAACCTAAGTCTCTAAAAGAAATGGAACAGTATTGTACCCAATACGTCACTGCACATCCGGACGTAGCTATTAGCAACAGTAAGGTTAAAGAAGGTATGCCAGTTGCTTCTGCAACACCATACAACCCTAATCACTCTCACAAATTCCAAGGACCTCAAAATAAGTTTTAATAAAAAAGGTAACTATTACAGTTATCAGAACCAAGGTAACCAATCATTTCAGGGTTCTTCTTCGAATACCTGGAGAAGAGCTGACAGCCCTCGATTCAGGGGTGGTCATAATTACAGGAACTTTCGCAAAGGAAGTCATTCTAGAAAACTATCCAAGTTTTCCTTCATGGAGACAACAGGATCATAATTACCGAGATACTCATTATAATGAATATGATGATAGTAACCAAAGGAGCTATGATTCAAACCCGAGTAGGGGTTATAATAGTGGAAACAATGATAAGTACAGAGGCAATAATAACAGAGGTAGAGCACAATTCAAAAAACATAAAGCTCATTACCAGGCGAACTCTGCACAGCAAGAGTCCCACGAAGCCTATAAACAAAATAAAGATAATGATGACTCTAATAATATGGCATGTGCCGCTTTTGATTTTGGGAGAGCATCTCAGTGCCCCCAATGCAAAACATTATTTGAGCCAACCACAGTGTCTACTTTAAGCTGTGGCCATCCTCTTCCCGCTCTTCCTGCGTCAATCGCGCATGATGGGAGAGGTTCTCTTGTCTTACACAAAGGTTTAGTAAATGACAATCCAGTCTCAGTACTTTTTGATTCTGGATGCACAACTATTGGGGTTAGGCAGTCACTCATAGATCCTTCTCATTCTACAGGCAAAGTAGTCAAATGCGTAACATTTGGCGGCACCATAGAGAAATACTCTACCGCTATCATTAGGATTGCTACTCCTTTCTTCACAGGAGATGTACACGCATGTCTTTTGCCGAATCCGATCGCTGATCTTATCATCGGTCGCATTCACGGAGTCAAAGAATGCACTCCGGAGCAAATTTCCATTTGGGAAAATCAAAATATGCAATCTGCTAATGCGGTAGTCACTAGAGCTCAAGCTCTCAATATGCCTGAAACTTCATCTGTTGAAGATAATGAAGTGCATAACCAAGATGATCCCTTGGTAATTTCTCGTGACTCGTTTATAAAACAACAAGAAGAAGATCCGACTCTTAAGAAATTCTTCACTCTTGTAACGAAAGGTGATCCGAATAAAGATTCAAATTGTAAATCTTGGATTACAATGAAGAATGGCGTACTTGTACGTATGGTGCAAGACTCCACTAAGTCAAGTCATTCTCAGATTCTTGTACCCAAGAATTTGAGAGTTAAGATCTTACAACACGCACACGACTCTCAGTGTGCTGGTCACATGGGTTTTTCCCGTACAAAGTCAAGAGTTCTTGCGGCTTTCTTTTGGCCTTTTGTGAACAAGGACATACGGATCTATTGTCGATCCTGTAAAGTATGTCAAGAAGTCAAATCCAAAGGTCCTCGTCATGCTGCGCCTATTCAGGCTGCAGATATTCCTATTCGTCCATTCCAGAAAATGGCGATAGACATCATTGGTCCATTCAAGATCAAATCTGCTAGAGGACATCAGTTTATCTTAACGTGTGTAGACATGTGCACACGTTGGCCAGAGGCTATCCCTCTAAAGAGCATTACTACCGCTGACATTGCAGATGCTCTTTGGCTTATATTTTCTCGGCTGGGATTCCCCGGAGAAATATTATCAGATCATGGCACCCAACTGATATCGGATACCATGTCTCAAGTAATGTCTACTCTACAGATAGAGAGATCTTTGAGTAGCATCTATCATCCTATGTCCAATGGGATGGTCGAGCGACTAAATAGAACACTTAAGAACTTATTAGGGAAGATAACTGAGGATCATCCTCAAGATTGGGATAGGGTTTTACCCGCGGCCCTCTTCGCGTACAGAGAGGTCCCCAATGAACATACAGGGTTTTCTCCCTTTGAACTTGTCTTTGGCGCGCGACCGCGCGGCCCAATGTCTTTGCTGCATGATCTTATAACAGCTGACAATATTGACGATGACACAAAATCTTCTTACGAGTATGTCATCGCGCTGAGACAGAAGATTATCGAAGCATGCAAATTGGCAACGTCCTCTTCTGAATTTGCTAAGCAGAAGGCAAGACAATTTGCTAATAAGAAGAGAACTTTACGACAACTTTGTCCTGGTGACAAAGCATTTGTTTTGCTACCTTGTCGTGAAAATAGACTCCTTATTAGTTGGAAAGGTCCGTACGATATAATATCGAAAATTTCAGATGTTGACTACATCGTCGATATCAACGGGAAGCATAAAACCTTCCACATCAATATGCTTACGGAGTTCCATGAACGTCCTGACTATCTACAGCCTATTTTTCAGGCAACGGACGATTCTCATGTCAAACATGGTCATTACTCATCACTGTCTGTAATACAGGATGAGGAAACAAGTTTTTCGAATGTTAATCTTCCGCTTCCAATGATCCCACTTCATTCTAGTGAATCATGGAAAGACGTTACTGTTTCTCCTGATTTGTCTCTAGGAGAACAACGACAAGTTTCGTCTATGTTACAAACATTTCAGGATGTCCTCACTGACATCCCTGGACAAACTCATGTCATTGAGCATGACATTGTTCTAACTGAACATACTCCAATTAGGGTTAGACCTTATCCTATCCCTATACATTTCCAAACACAGGTTGAAAAGGAGTTGGATGAAATGATAGATTTACAAATAATCGAACCATCCACTTCTGCATATTCTTCGCCGATGGTTATTGTTCGAAAAAAAGACAATAACATACGTCTTTGCGTTGACTATCGCAAATTGAATCAAGTTACGAAGTTCGATGCTGAACCTATGCCTTTACTAGAAGAGCTACTTACTCGTCTTTCTAAATCGCATTTTTTCACTAAACTTGATTTGTCTAAAGGATATTGGCAAGTTCCATTATCCGAACGCGCCAAACCTCTTACCGCTTTCTCTACTCCCAGAGGCCTTTTCCAATGGAATTTTATGCCTTTCGGCCTTATGAACGCACCAGCTACATTTGTACGCATGATGCGTCGAATCCTATCGTATCGGTCAGATGTCATTGCTTATCTAGACGACATCTGTCTTTTCAGCGATACTTGGGAAGATCACTATTCAGGGTTAGTTGAATTATTATCAACTCTGCGTGAGTATAACCTGACAGCAAAGCCATCTAAAGCTTGTATTGGCTTTAGCGAAATTGCTTTCTTAGGCCATCGAGTAGGTCACGGTTTCTTGAAGACAGAAGACCATAATATCACTAAGATACTTAACATCTCTATCCCTAGGACTAAAAAGCAAGTGCGAAGTCTTTTAGGTCTCATACAATTTTATGGACGTTTCATTCCGAATCTGTCCTCTATCATGGCACCTCTCTCTACACTATTAAAGAAAGGGTCGCCTAACATGGTTCACTGGTCTCATGAATGCCAATCTTCACTAGAGAAGATCAAAACTATGTTTTCATCACCACCTATTTTAGTGTTACCTACAACAGATAAGACATTTGTTCTTCGTAGTGACGCTTTATCCACTGGGATTGGAGCGGCACTAATGCAAGAGTACTCTGGAACTCTGCATCCTGTAATGTATATATCCAGAAAACTTAATGCTGCAGAAAGGAATTACTCGGTTTTAGACCGTGAATTATTGGCAATGGTTTGGTCAATTCTCAAACTCCAAAGATTCCTTCTGGGCGCGCATTTCGTAGTGGAAACTGACCAAAAAGCTCTTACGGCTATCCAAAGTAAGAACTTGAAGAGCTCGAGATCAACTCGATACGCAATCGCTCTTCAACCTTTTCATTTTTCGGTACGAGCTATCCGTGGTTCAGAAAATGTGATGGCGGACATTCTGTCCAGATGCCCACATGATGCCACTTAACTGTTAAATATTGGATTTTTTTAATATGTATAACTTTACAACAGTTATTTTTTGTTTCTACTGTTGTGTGTTGTGGATCTGGTAATGTCTACAGTTGATACCTACATATACGCCACACAGGCAAACACTGTAGAAGTCTACTGGTAAGCGATGCACAGGTTCTCGATACAAATAGACCACGCCCACTCCGGGGCTATTTCTAAATACGTGTTAAGTTCCCTGTCACACTTGTAATATTAAGTGCGTGTGTTGGTTTAGTCGTTTACACCACAGGTACGTACACAAGAGTCATGGATGGTTGTAAACGACTGGTGACATTTCATATGGGTTTATTCACGTCACAACACATTGATGAAATACACATAGAATACCGTTCACAGCACAACACAAGATATAAATTACCACATAAGAACTGCGCACTCGGCAGCTACAATGATATCATGATTCATGGCCTAAAGTACTCTTATTAAACTCAGCGCTATAAAGAATCCTCAATAACAATCCTCTCACAGGAGCTATCATGATTCATGGCCTAAAGTACTCTTATTAAACTCAGCGCTATAAAGAATCCTCAATAACAATCCTCTCACAGGAGCTATCATGATTCATGGCCTATCATGATTCATGGCCTAAAGTACTCTTATTAAACTCAGCGCTATAAAGAATCCTCAATAACAATCCTCTCACAGGAGCTATCATGATTCATGGCCTAAAGTACTCTTATTAAACTCAGCGCTATAAAGAATCCTCAATAACAATCCTCTCACAGGAGCTATCATGATTCATGGCCTAAAGTACTCTTATTAAACTCAGCGCTATAAAGAATCCTCAATAACAATCCTCTCACAGGAGCTATCATGATTCATGGCCTAAAGTACTCTTATTAAACTCAGCGCTATAAAGAATCCTCAATAACAATCCTCTCACAGGAGCTATCATGATTCATGGCCTAAAGTACTCTTATTAAACTCATCTCTATAAAGAATCCTCAATAACAATCCTCTCACAGGAGCTATCATGATTCATGGCCTAAAGTACTCTTATTAAACTCAGCGCTATAAAGAATCCTCAATAACAATCCTCTCACAGGAGATAATGGCCTTTAAAGACTGCACACTGCAGTTATAAACATTTCCACAATAATCAAAACTGCAGTTTCATACTACGCTGTACCCACAGCGAAAAATCCGTCGATATTTTAAATTCAGCACTGTACAGGCATTTCACACTTCCCAAAAACACTGTCCTCCTACCCGGTCAAAACGCCCGGAACACTCTCCCCAGATAACACACTCGTCCCGCTCAAAAGCAGACACGAGACTTTTTTTCACTGTTCACACAGCACAAACAATTGCGGGCTAGCAGCGAGCTATTCTCACTCCGTTCAAAACATTACAGAATAAATATATCAGCGCTTTTCACGCTGTCTGTAATCTGTCTCTCGAAACTATCACGAGATACTCTCTAAATAATTCGATAGCTAACAAGCAACTAAGTGCTATAACTCAAAATCTATTTCAACTACTAACATACTCCAGTTTACTTCCCCTTACACTAAAACTGTTCGTTACATCTTACCTCACCCCCAGAGAAAAAAATTGATTCTATCAATTTTTTGACAAATACATCCCCCCAAAAAATTAAAAGGACAATGCAACTCTCACATATGTGTCTAAGAATTACTTTAAGGTAAGTCAAAATAAGACATCTACAAAATATAAGCATTAAGTGAAATGTAAAAATGAAGTATCCAATGTAATCAATTAAGCATACCAAAAATAATGCATTACAAAACCAAGTTAAGTGAATACAGCACAACTAAATAGGAAACAACCGATAGTACAAGAAAAGACAAGATCAAGCAAACGAAAAAATGATCCGTAATAAAGGTAAGTATGAAATCAGAATATGAGGAAAAAACAATAATATTACATTCAAACAATTTGTTATATGTAAAATAATTACAAATATCACAAGTAGCTACACTATATTAAGTTATACCATTAAAGTAACAATACATAGAATGAAAGTTTAAGAAGCGAAAGAAGAAGTATACAAGGAAAATGAAGTGAAACGTAAATAAAGCACGAAATGTAAACAAAATATGAAACCATACTGAAAAGACAATAGAAAAGAAGGAATGGAATGAAGAATAATCAACAAAGACAGATAGAAAGCAAAAGGTATGAATATAGAGAACGTTGGTAAAAATATATACTAATAACAATTTAGATCAACAACGTATTTCAAAATAAATACAAACACGATCGAAAAGCACAAAAGAAAATAACAAAGTATTCCTATACTAATACTACAAAAAATAGTTTATAACTAAACAAAACATAATCAGTAATTTAAACAAGTTATACAAGTTATACATAATCAACAATAAATTATCGACACCACACAAAAAAGTGATAGCATTGCTATAAGACCAACGCATAATCAAGCGCTAATACAACATAACATCCAAAAAACAAACAAAAAACTTTCTTTAAAGAACTAACATTACTCTACATATCAAACATAGCACATAGTCAAACGCTAGGCATACACAAAAACAAAAATAAAAAATTACAATGTCTGGGAAAAAAAAAATATTTTCCAAAAAATACAGTACAAAAATATTTCGTAATGCTAAGTTACATAAAAATAGTATTTTAATTTAATTAATTCAAATCTATAATTAACAAATTAACAAAAAACTAGCTTTAGCAAAATGAGAGACATATAACAATTCCTGCATCTAAGCAAACACTAAACAACACGTGTAAGTTTTTCAAAAAATACGTCACAGAGAAACACATAGAAAAACACACTATTACCAAAATACAAGTTTGCAAATACATGAAAACAACGTAATGTATGTTAAGCAAGTGCTTAAATCAGATCTCTAGATTTCTCAATCAAATAACAATATCAGCAACCGCTGTTAATTTTCTCTATACAGTTCAATTTAAACTTTAAATATTTCCGGCTGACAATCACGTTCAGCTTAGCTATAGTGTTATTTAGTTATAAATTTATATCTATCTCCACCTGATATATTAAAAGTAACTATTGTAACATTACAACTAATGAGTATGTGCATAGGGCTGGCAAACTCATCATGTACAAAACTATTCTACCCAACACATCTGTAAAACAAAACCAAAAAAAAAAAACTTCAAGTTCTACACCAGAGTATAAAAAATAGGCATAAGTTTGTAACCAGTAAGGTTAAATATAAATCTGCTCATTGCATTCATGAATAGTAAACAACACGTCACTACCATCTAACACACTACATATTATCCAAAACACAATAGTATAAAAAATAGCATCGAAATGAACTAATTTATAATTAAAACAGTCATACATATAAAAAAAACAATAGACATCAAATGATGCGTAAAGATGATGATCATAATATAACAACCTATAATGATCTATGCAATAGAATACATTAACATCTACTGTCCTAATAAACAAACAAAACAAAAATCAAACGCAAACAAAAATCTCCATAGGTCTTGCCGACATCTCATAAACACTAGGGGTAAAACGTCGAATCATGGTTAGCACGCTGATATGTTCTGCTTGAGAAAACACTCGCTCGGGCACAATGTTGACCTATATTCTTGCCGCTACCGTAAACAGCCGTTAACGTAAACAGGAGCGCTGACCCATATCAAGAAGTCGCCTCTGTTCAAAAAAATACAAATGAAAATTCCATTTTAATGAATGGTGAAATTTACTACGAACAACGGAGAGGTTAAACAAACAATTACCCCGCACTGTGGTTCGTGTGGTAATCTGGTCACCCCACGATGTCATCGACTCTTCGTTTAAGTTCACAACAACGTGCTGCTCTTTCAAAATCAGAAACATAACAAGCAGTAGTATTTGTGACATCATTATCATTGCTACTTTGCTTAATAACAATGCTTCTAGGCTCATGTCGAGCAAAATTAGCATAATTGCACTTATTATTCGTCGTTTGATCAAAATATTTATCATCATTTCCTCTTTGTTTGAGACTATTATTATGTCTATAATCCCAGTTAGACTTGTTATGATTAACGTTTCTACTCCGCACAAAAAATCTGTCAGAAAAATTATTGCACGATTGAAAACTCTTCTTGTATTTGTCTGTACCATTATTTTCAAAATTCTGAGAATTAAACTGTTGAGATACATTAACTTGTCTCTTATCTCTCTGAGAAGGAAAATTATTATCATATGAATTTCCTTGGTACTTTCTAACCTTAGAAACATCTCTCCTACAAAAACTCTTTCCATTCTTTTCTTTGACAATATGCTTGTTTACAGTATCATCTGCAGATCTATAAGTATCTTTATCGTTACGCCTATAATGGGTTTCATCCTTGGAACCACTACTTATAACTTTATCCCTTGTTATCATCTTCTGAGAACCTCCAAAATCAGTTACTCGTTTAATCTTTGGGCTTTTAGCTTGAAATCTATCAGGACTGACTGTTACCTTATCATTCTCTCTATTACACTTCCGCCAAGATTCGTTGCTATTGGAAGCAGAATCAAAAGACCTTCGAAAGTTATATTTTCCTCGAAAAGATATTTGTCTATCACATCTAACCTTTCTATCCGCAAAGATTGTATCGGGCTGGATCTTTGCTTTTTTAACCTGTTGGTAAACAACTTTCTGTCTAGCATTGTCCACATTTACAGAAGACCATATTCCGCTGTTTAAAATAACATCGAGTAGACCCTCTACCCTTTTTGTACTTTCTGCAATTTCAACATTTTTTTGTGAAATTTCTTCACTTAATTTCCTATTTAATTTGTCAAATGTCAAAACTTTACTTCTCTCCTCTGTTAATAATCTCTCAATCTTAATCATCTTCTCTCTCTCAGTCGTTAACTCTTCTAATCTCTCTTTTTCATCCATTTCTTTATTTGCATCAATTCGTCGTGCCTCAATTTGACTATCATCATTATCCATAAGTACATCATCTTTCTTCGGAAATTCTGTATACTTTTCTTTCATTTGGTGACTAAAATTCGCATTGTCACTTAACAGCCTAATAAATGTTTCATTACATAATTTCTCACATTTCTTGGCCTGAACTTTCAATTTCTCATGTATCTCTTTCTTTTTTTTTTAACTTCTCGAGTGAGATTACCCACTTCATCATCTTTGTCTTTCACCCGAATTTCCAACTCTTTGTTCTTGTTCAATGCTGCATTTAACGCCGCATGTACTTTAGTAAGTTCCGTGTTTGACTTATCTAACTCATTTTCGAGTTTAGAGACTGTTTCGTGTAGTTTACTCACTTCAGTAGTAACTTTTAAACAATTGTCCCTTTCCCGTAGGGCACTCTGTTTGTTGACTTTTATTTGTTTCTCACTTCCTAATTCCTTTTTCTGCTCATCAGGAATACCGTTGTGGATCATTTTGAATATATTTTGCATTATCTGTCCGTGTTCAAGTTCAATATACTGTTGTAAAAACACACGAAGGTGCTGTAGCAAATCAATCAAATCCTTAGCCATTATTGAATTACAAAGAAGCTTAAAGTTATGTTCAGCAAATAACTTTAGGGATACTGACACATTAACCAACAAATCGTCCATGATCCATACTCCAAGTCTTGGACCTCTCAATCCCTTTTCATCTCTACCTATTAACAATGCACTCTCCAACATAGGCCTTATATCTGCAGGATTATTATCAAAATCCATGGTGATTTAATCACTCAGTTAACTATATATCTATATCAGTATAATTATTAATGTCGCAAGTTTATGTTTCAAGAAGTTCTGACAATTACCCTTCCATTTCACACAGTTCAGTATGTATACCAAAAAATATTATTCATAACTTTGTATCATCAATTCCTCTTCCATCTGAGGGAAGTCAACATATATCATACAACCATCAATACTTAGCATCAATACTAAATCCTAATAATATGTCTATATAGAATTAGACAACAAAAACAACAGATTTCAACAGTATAGGAGATGCAAAGCACAGGAAGGCTCGTTGACATAGTTAAGGCGACACAGTTCACACCACAAACATAACTACTTATCTTGAATGAAAACTCTTCTGTTCCTTTCCGTTAACACCCTGGATATCACAAAGTTCAATGGTAAAACAATCGACAACAGAAAGGCATTGGAACTTGACACCTTGATTCCGCTCAGGTCCTCGATTCAGCACGCTACGTGCTAACACACCGCACAGGAAAGCAGGAAATGGGTCACCGTCTGTCAATTTCGTTGAAAGAAGGTACACCACTCGTTCATACTGCCAGATGATTACTTGTACTGGTATACAGACGCCACTGTATATCATGACATCTCATAATCTTGAGTAATAAATTTCTTGACTTGCGAGTTGCGACTTGCGACTTGAGTTAACAGTTCCCAGTTTAACTGATACTGAATAAGTTTTCCTTGGGCCTGGATACAGCTCTCAAATGTGATGTCTGTCTTTCATATACTAACGCCACTCAGGCTACATGCTAACAGTTGTGAATTAATATCACGCGAATTTCGCGGGTGTCTGATCCTATAAAACTAGCACACCACTGTTACACCCCCCTAAAGATACGCCCATGGAAAGTCATGTGATATCGCCAATCACTGATAATGTAGTTGTATCGTCATGGCCAATGACTGAAATGGCAGCACTGATAACGTATTGGTTTGGTGAATACGGTAAGGGTGTCTATTGATTATCTGCTAACGTTACTGTTGTGTTGTGGATCTGGTAATGTCTACAGTTGATACCTACATATACGCCACACAGGCAAACACTGTAGAAGTCTACTGGTAAGCGATGCACAGGTTCTCGATACAAATAGACCACGCCCACTCCGGGGCTATTTCTAAATACGTGTTAAGTTCCCTGTCACACTTGTAATATTAAGTGCGTGTGTTGGTTTAGTCGTTTACACCACAGGTACGTACACAAGAGTCATGGATGGTTGTAAACGACTGGTGACATTTCATATGGGTTTATTCACGTCACAACACATTGATGAAATACACATAGAATACCGTTCACAGCACAACACAAGATATAAATTACCACATAAGAACTGCGCACTCGGCAGCTACAATGATATCATGATTCATGGCCTAAAGTACTCTTATTAAACTCAGCGCTATAAAGAATCTTCAATAACAATCCTCTCACAGGAGCTATCATGATTCATGGCCTAAAGTACTCTTATTAAACTCAGCGCTATAAAGAATCCTCAATAACAATCCTCTCACAGGAGCTATCATGATTCATGGCCTAAAGTACTCTTATTAAACTCAGCGCTATAAAGAATCCTCAATAACAATCCTCTCACAGGAGCTATCATGATTCATGGCCTAAAGTACTCTTATTAAACTCAGCGCTATAAAGAATCCTCAATAACAATCCTCTCACAGGAGCTATCATGATTCATGGCCTAAAGTACTCTTATTAAACTCAGCGCTATAAAGAATCCTCAATAACAATCCTCTCACAGGAGCTATCATGATTCATGGCCTAAAGTACTCTTATTAAACTCAGCGCTATAAAGAATCCTCAATAACAATCCTCTCACAGGAGCTATCATGATTCATGGCCTAAAGTACTCTTATTAAACTCAGCGCTATAAAGAATCCTCAATAACAATCCTCTCACAGGAGCTATCATGATTCATGGCCTAAAGTACTCTTATTAAACTCAGCGCTATAAAGAATCCTCAATAACAATCCTCTCACAGGAGCTATCATGATTCATGGCCTAAAGTACTCTTATTAAACTCAGCGCTATAAAGAATCCTCAATAACAATCCTCTCACAGGAGCTATCATGATTCATGGCCTAAAGTACTCTTATTAAACTCAGCTCTATAAAGAATCCTCAATAACAATCCTCTCACAGGAGCTATCATGATTCATGGCCTAAAGTACTCTTATTAAACTCAGCGCTATAAAGAATCCTCAATAACAACTCTCACAGGAGCTATCATGATTCATGGCCTTATAAACATTTCCTTCCACAATAATCAAAACTGCAGTTTCATACTACGCTGTACCCACAGCGAAAAATCCGTCGACATTTTAAATTCAGCACTGTACAGGCATTTCACACTTCCCAAAAAACACTGTCTTCCTACCCGGTCAAAACGCCCGGAACACTCTCCCTAGATAACACACTCGTCCCGCTCAAAAGCAGTCACGAGACTTTTTTTACTGTTCACACAACTCAGTCAACCAATCATCTGCGGGCTAGCAGCGAGCTATTCTCACTCAGTTCAAAACATTACAGAATAAATATATCAGCGCTTTTCACGCTGTCTGTAATCTGTCTCTCGAAACTATCATTCGAGCAATAAGTGCTCTCTATTTAAATAATTCGATAGCTAACAAGCAACTAAGTTTACCCCAGTGTTTATTCTCTTTTGCCAAGGAATGGCAAAGTTATATTTCGCATAGAAAGGTAAAACCACAATTTATTATGAACTTGGGCTTCGCCATCGTTGTCGATAAGCAGATGCACAGTGGTACTTTTGAAAAGAATATTTATTCAAAGGAAGATGACATTCCTATGTATCAGCACTAGATTATATGATATTATTCAATTACCTCTATGATAGAAGCTATGAAGAACTGAGGACATTTAACGAATGACCAATTTTGGTCTGTATCCAATAGTGAGTGAAGCTCACGAGAGAAGCACAGCCATGTTGAAATCCATATACTTTGTATTTATCGAGTGAGAAAAAGGGATGCCTGTACTATCGCTCGATGAACCAAGAGATCACTGCTACATGTGAGAACCCATGTCTGGGATTCCTATATCTTTATGGAAAATATATATATTGAACTTTACGTGAAGGGATATTCGCTAGACGAGGTTAGGTCTAGGAGCCTTCCTATATATTGGTTATGGTCTGACATGCCCAGTCAGTAAAGCCAGATGATTTACATGATGGAACTCTGAATGCTTATTTACGAATGCTCCATTATGATATTTGCCAAGCATGAATGCTAACTTAAGATGATATTCCTGTGATCAACATTATGCTGTCTATGTCGACATTTGTTCCTGTAACCATACACGTACTGTCCAAGTGTGCGTCTCATTAAATGTTATAAAAAGACCACCGTAGTTCCAGTACTTCTTGAATTCGAACAGTGTGAGTATGAGTGATGTACTACCAACCTGTCAACTCTATCGAATCATTCTACCATTCGCGTTCTGACATTCATATACACACTCATTGTCTACACTCACATTCTTGTCGGAGCCTCATCACGTTCCAGGACAAGATGACCTGTATGACCAAAACTGTGCTGGGTTTAATGAGTTGACAATCGTTACACTTTACTACACCAGTCCCAACATCTACATTTATCAACTGGTGGACATTCACGTCATTTAACAAATAAAGCGTGATTCAACAACTAGTAGCCAGTATGAGTTTAACAGGTAGCTGTTATGTTATCTAAAGAAGCACAGAAAGCACTCATTGAATGGGAAGCTGTTGGACCTAGAATAATAACAGCCACTTTTAAAACAGCTAAAAAGAAAATACATGTATATGTCATCCCATGTTATGCACCAACTAATGACAAAGAAGAGTCGGTGAAAGAAGCATTTTATACTAGACTACAGGAAATTATGGATAAAGTAAAAAGAAGAGACATTACAATTTTGATGGGTGACATGAATGCAAAGATAGGTACAGTCAATACCGGATTTGAAGAAGTCATGAGAAAACATGGGCTAGAAATAATGAATGAAAATGGGGAACTATTCTCAAACTTCTGTGCTTCAAATCAACTGGCTATAGGAGGAAGCATGTTTCCACATAAGAGAATACACAAGGCAGCATGGATATCACCAGACCATAGAACAGAAAATCAGATTGATCATATATGCATAAACAAGAAGTTTAGATCATCATTGCAGGATGTAAAGGTATATAAAGGAGCAGATGTGGCATCAGATCACCACCTTCTGATAGCCAAAGTAAAAATGAAACTCAAGAGATATGCAACAATGCAAAATTATAGACAACAATTTAATGTAGGACATCTAAGAAATCAAGAAACAAGAGACAAATTTGCGGTCACAGTATCCAACAAATTCCAAGTGCTCCAACAGCTGGAAGATGTAGAGAATACAGAAGACTATTGGCAGCAGGTCAAATCTGTATGGAATGAGACATGTGAAGAAATACTGGGGAAAAGGGAAAGACAACAAAAAGCATGGATAACAACAGAAACCATCAATAAGATAAAAGACAGGAAAAACAAGAAAGCAGATTTAAACACAAGCAAAACCAGAAGTTCCAAAGCCAAGGCTGAAGAAGTGTACACAGAAGCAAACAAAGAAGTAAAAAGAAGTATCAAAAGAGACAAGAGGAAGTATATTGAGGAGTTGGCAAGAGAGGCAGAAGATGCTGCAGCCAAAGGAAATATGAGAGAACTGTATAGCAGCACATAGAAGCAAACAGGGAAATACAAGCAAACAAGTTGCCTCATAAAAGACAAGAATGGGAAAATGCTCAGCAATATACAAGAGCAAATGAAGAGGTAGACAGAATATTTTGGCGACCTTCTCAATAGACCAGCTCCACAAAACCCCCCAGACATCCAGCCAGCAGAAGAAGAGCTACAAATTAACAGTGAAAGACCAACGAAGGAAGAAATAAAGAAAGCCATAAAGCTTCTAAGAGATGGAAAAGCGGCTGGACCTGATGGCATTCCAGCAGAGGCCATAAAAGCAGATATCGACACGGCTACAGAGATGTTATATAAATTACTTGGTAAAGTCTGGGAAAAGGAAGAGATACCAGCAGAATGGAAGGAAGGATATCTGGTTAAGTTGCCTAAGAAGGGAAATTTACAAGAGTGCACAAATTATAGAGGAATAATGTTACTATCAGTGCCAGGAAAAGTATTAAACAGGATTATCCTTGAGAGATTAAAAGAGTCCATAGACAAGAAACTGAGAGATGAACAAGCAGGTTTTCGACAAAACAGATAATGTACAGACCAGATAGCCACTTTGAGAATAATAGTTGAACAAAGTCTGGAATGGAATTCACCACTATACATCGGATTTGTGGACTACTGTGACGGACAACTCAGCTGTCCCTGAAAGTGTTGGATGATAGGACCCTCGTATAACATCAGTACCCCCGAATATTGGTGTAACTTTTCATCAACGGGGAATTCTCTCCACCTGGGCTCATTAACAATGCACAATAGAAACGTGGGCTCATTAGCAATGATGCATTTCCACGTGGATTATCAACACGTTGGATCATTAATATGTAGACTGCTATCTTCCGTGCATTTTAGATATCGCATGGCCTTTAATGAGAGGTTTCTAGAGCGATTATAAGCAAGCATTACGCTACACCTTTTCGTTCGTGCCTGCCTTAAAGGCGTTGCCAGGATCAAACGTATTAGCGGCATGAGATCTAAGGGATCTCAGAACGGACGATGAAGTTTCCTGCTGCTAGATAACACGGCAGCGTGAACCAGAGTGGACGAAGCAAGCTTCTTGCAGACATTTCACATCTCTGTGTCAATCACAGAACGCTCGAAAGCCTGAGACGAACGGGGGAAACGCCGGGCGGCTAGAATCTCGATTTTCTCCGGAGATCATAAATAGTGTGAAAATCTCACACGACCCCTTTAAGTTCCATTCCAGTTAGATATATACAGACCTTTGAGAAATGCAATTTTATCACTCGTTTGCCAGACATTGACAGAAGCACTAGCATAGTGAAATCTTGTTTGATTCCCTCTGGATTTTCAACTTATTGCAGTGAATTCTATTCTGTGCTAAACGGTATAATATATTTGTTTTAAAGTGATCAGTGGACTAGTTCATTCATCTTATTTCACTGGATTTTTGTTTATAACTAAATTTAATTGAGTTAAGTTCTATATATATGTGTGTGTTTTAACTATTAAACTCGTGGGGAGTTCTTCTTGAATTTATATGATTAAAGACGCGAGTGTATAAATAGTTAACTGTAAATTTATCGCGCTTTTGAATGTTATTTGATTTTTCGGTATGATTACATGTTTTATCTTTCATATAGGGTGTATCACAACCTTTGCGATCCCAGCAAAAAAAAAACCCGGTATAGAGTCTCCCAGACTCAGCTCTTAAACCCCTCCAGAACTTGTTGAGACTGTTTAAATTTTAATCTTTGAGGCGATCCTATGTTGGGGATTCCGCTATCTAAATTATAAGAAAGAAAGCACACCCAAAGACAAATTTAACACATCATCAAGCAAATTAAGTTGTAACTGGAAGAAGAACAATTGCCAGAGCTTTTTATTAGTTTACTGCTACTGAGAGAGAGTACATATTTACCTGAACTGTGACTGTGTCTAGTTTTTCCTCACTGGATTTAAACCATACCGCATTGGTCAGTTGTTGTCATCTCGTTTAAGACGTTTCACCACCAGCGGCGAAATCTAAGCAAACCACACCCCATTCTCACCGGTATCTAACTGTGACAGTGCCATCCCATAGACTCTTCTTATAGAATAAAACACAAGAACACTTAGGCTTCACGTCCGGCGATAAGTGAGAATATTTGCTACCAGCCAACCTCGCTACATCTGGGGCTGGACAGTAACAGACACTTTCACATGTCAAGTGTTAATTGATGGTTTTTGTATAATTCTATGGAGTGCCTGATTCCAAGATCGGTAAGACTGTGAGAGTTCGTGTGTTGGCCAGCACGAGCGCGCACTACTGAATGAGTTTTATGGGCAACTATTTTAATTGCTGTACCTGGTAGGCACTTTGTTATTTTATTCCTCGTATTGTTCACTTTATAAGTGGGATTTCTTAACTCCGTTATTTCCCCTTCCTAAACTGATTAGTAGAAGGAAAACCAGTTAAGAATAATAGGACTAGTTTCCTAATCCCTCTTTTTCAGGATAGATTAATCCACTGCTGGGTTAACTTATCTATTTCTGTTAACTACCTGTCATTTGGACTGGGTTTCTTTTCATTTGTCTGTACATGAGGGAAGGGCATATGGGATATCAATCTTCATCTCTCCCCCATCTTGTCATTTGTATTTTATTTCTGTAAACTATGATTTTTGCCTGTCAAATGATTCATGTTGTGATTTGATTCTTAGTGATAAATAAACAGTATAAAACTTCTAGCATTGTGTTGCTAGGCCCAAGCCCACAATTACCCCATATCTGTTATATTTGTAGTTTGTATTCACGTGCGTCTGTGTGTTTGAAGCACCAAATCGGTGTGAGCGCAGGTGTGTGTCTGGAAACTGGCAAATAATTGTTTGACCAGGAGAGTTTGAGGAAAAGATTGAGAGGAACGATTGTCATAAAAGAGTCTGTCCTTACTCTTCCCAGCACTCTGTGAATCAACTATTTACTTTCTAAACCTTATCTATCACAGAGCCTTCACCATCACTCTACACTCTAAACGGGACCACTTGTTCATAGAATTCTCTCAAATAAATTTACGACAACTACGAAAAGGCATTTGACAGTGTAGACAGAGAATCACTTTGGAAATTGATGAGGCATTATGGAGTTCCCCTGATTAATTTAATAAAGAAAACATATGAAGACATGACATGCAGAGTTCTTCACGAAGGACAGCTTACAGAACCGTTTGGGATAAGAACTGGAGTGCGACAGGGATGCCTCTTGTCTCCATTTCTTTTCTTACTAGCAATAGACTGGGTTATGAGATCATCGACAACACACAATAGAAATGGAATCCAGTGGACTTTGACTAAGCAGTTGGATGATCTGGATTTTGCTGATGACTTGGCTCTTCTGTCCCATAACCGTAATCAGATGCAGGACAAATTGAAAACACTCGATGAGAGGTCACAGCAATTGGGTCTGAAAATACAAAATGAAAAGACAAAAATAATGAGAATAAATGCAGGGATTAATGATAACAGGGTTGAACTTGAAGAAACACCAATACAAGATGTAGAATCATACACATATGTTGGCAGTAATATAGACAAAGTTGGAGGGACAGACAGCGATATCAAAATAAGAATACAAAAGGCAAGAGGAGCTTTCATTGCATTGGGAAATATATGGAGATCAAGAGAAATTGGATCCAACACTAAAATAAGAATCTTCAACTCAAATGTGAAGTCAGTCCTATTGTATGGCTCTGAGACATTGAGAACAACAAAGACAACAACCAAAAAGCTACAGACTTTCATAAATGGGTGCTTGCGTAGAATATAGGGATTAAAATGGTATGACAAGGTTACCAACGTGGAACTGATGACAAGAACTAGACAAGTGCCAGTGGAACAAGAGATGAGAAGAAGACGATGGCGATGGATAGGACACACACTGAGGAAACCTGTTGATAGCATTACAAGGCAGTCTTTGTTCTGGAACCCCCAGGGCAAGAGAGGCAGAGGTAGACCAAGAAGCACATGGAGAAGAGAGCTGGAAACAGAGGTGAAAATGATGAGGAGAACGTGGAAAGAACTTGAGATGATGGCACGTGACAGGAGGACTTGGCATGTGTTTGTTGAAGGCCTATGCTCCTTTGGGAGTGGAGGGTTATGATGATTCTACCCTTCACTTCTGAGATTCATCTTTGTTCTGATGTTATTAACATGTCCAGGTATTTGAATCTGTTGACATGTTTTAAAACTGTTTGGTGGTCGGAGTGGCTAAGAGTATGGCGTCCGACTCGAATTCTAGAGGTACCGGGTTCGATTCCCAGTAGAGGGATTATAATTTATGGAAATTTTTTTTTCTTCAGAATCAGGAGTCCTAATGATGTCATACTCCCTCCTGGTCTCATGGGTAGTGAGATCAGATACCTAGCCTTCTCGGATAATGGCGAAAAAAAGCAGGAAGTCCCATGTGCAAGTTGCACACGTTAAAAATCCCACGGCAGCTGGAAATAGTAAAGAGTAGTCCATGGGGCCACTGCCCTGGCAAAATTTAAAAATTAGAAACTTACTCACCAAATATATTTATAGAATGCGTGATTCCTGTATATACACATTGGGATTATTGTCGGTGCTACGGAGTTCGTGCGCTGTGCTGAGATCCTCCTTGTGCAACGAAGATAGTCCTTAACACCAAAAGAAACCAAAACTGTGCCATTTATTTTCATGGTGGATGGGAAAGTTTTGAAAAAAGTCAAAAGTTATCGTTTAGTCTTCTTTTAAATATCAACCTAGTCTTCTTTTAAATATCAACCTAGTCTTCTTTTAAATATCAACCTAGTCTTCTTTTAAATATCAACCTAGTCTTCTTTTAAATATCAACCTAGTCTTCTTTTAAATATCAACCTAGTCTTCTTTTAAATATCAACCTAGTCTTCTTTTAAATATCAACCTAGTCTTCTTTTAAATATCAACCTAGTCTTCTTTTAAATATCAACCTAGTCTTCTTTTAAATATCAACCTGTCTTCTTTTAAATATCAACCTAGTCTTCTTTTAAATATCAACCTAGTCTTCTTTTAAATATCAACCTAGTCTTCTTTTAAATATCAACCTAACAATTTATCTAGCTGTTATTACCTTTTTCATCGTCTTTAATAAGTTACAATTTATATTATACAGTATATTTTGCAATTGTGTACGGTTATACATTGTTTGCTTAAAGAATAGACATACTGCAAAGTAAAGTCAAACGGTATTTAACAAAACCAAACATATATATATATATAATGAATTTTCAGAGGTTAAAGGAGACATTTTTCTATTTAAAAAAAAAAAAAAGGAGTTGAACTGAAGAACTGTGGGACGTATTTTTCGATGACATCCAAATAAGTAGCTCAAGTCGTTAGGGTTATGGTTAAGCTTAGGGTTTAAGGCTAGGTTTCTGATTCCTAATCCTAACGCTAACCTTTACCCCATATTACTGCCTGGCTAAATTCTTTTTTTAAGACCGTATCGAACACACGGCCCACTGCTGTTCATTTCAACCAAAAATAAATCTTGGGTTTTCTCCTTACTGTATTTGCTTTGTTTACTATTTGCATTGTCTACTTTTTCTCTACCCTTTCCCCACCCGTTCTCATCCTTCGAAAAAGCGGATTCGGCAAGAGCGGAAAGACGGTTCTCCACCCCGCTCCATAAATAGTAAAGGAGTTTGATGTTTTTTTTTTCGACCAGGGTAGATTACCCATTAACAAAAGCAGATAAATGACATAAACGGGAGTTCCCTGCTCCTTGTCTGACACAGATATGGTGTTTATTGAAATCTCTGTGGTTTCTATAGAGTCTTTGTTCTCGCCCCGGGGCGGCCCGAGTCTACAGGCACCCGGTAACGAGATGAGAGAAGGAAGCATACGATTGTCTGTGCTTTGCCGCCCACTCCTGCTCTCATTTGCATAAAGATTCCATTTGATATCGGGGAAAGATTTTGAGTGCCGTTCAAAATGGCCGCTATGAAATGGAAGCAGACGACAACAATACAGACACTCCAGCCATCGTTTCTTGTTTTTCTACCATCTGCCCGAGCGCTATAGGACTTCTTGGACGCGGGGAAAGTAGAAGCTTCGGACCACAATGTCGCTAGTCAGCTTTGGCGATCACACTGGGTAGAAATCGTTTCTGAGCTCTTACTTCACCTCTCTCAGGTCTGTTATAACCAGCCGCGCAAGCCGGTTTTGTTGGTTTTAGAGGTGATCCTAAAACTTGACACTGCATTTGTTGTCGTTTACCCGGAGTCGAACATTAATATTCTTCCGTCCCCGGCTCGCACAATTCTTGACGTCGCCATTTTGTTTGCCCTGCTAGTCGTCAATGTATCCGGTGTTTGCTCAAATTCAATCCACTGAGAAAAGTGCAACAGACCGAGTCAAAGGTTTGGATGGTTATGTCCGTGAAATATGTTTGTCTACAAGATTGGACAAACTTGTTGGGGCAATATTTCGTGAAAAGGCTCTCTCTCTCTCAAATAGAAATTTTTACATCAATTCATATCAAGATATTCTTAAAAATAAATAGGTAAAAAATAATGTAATTATATCTGCTTTCGTTGTTTCTTAACCCTAAAGATAAAGAGTCACTGAAAAAAAGTCAGTTTTTCGTTAATTTTCCGGAGATTTTTATATAAGCATTTCGTTCATACAACACATAATAATTTCCCCACTTCCATTCAAGCTACAGACTTTTATAAACGGGTTCTTGCGTAGAATAGAAGGACTGAAATGGTATGGCAAAGTCACAAATGTGGAATTGATGACAAGAACCGGACAAGTGCCAGTGGAACAAGAGTTGAGAAGAAGACCCTGGCGATGGATAGGACACACATTGAGGAAACCTGTTGATAGCATTACAAGGCAGTTCTTGTTCTGGAATCCACAGGGAAAGAGAGGCAGAGGTAGACCAAAAACACATGGAGCTGGATACAGAGGTGAAAATGATGAGGAAAACATGAAAAGAACTTGAGAGGATGGCACAGGACAGGAAGACTTGGCATGTGTTTGTTGAAGGCCTCCGCTCCTCGGGGAGCTAAAGGGTACTGATTAATTGATTGATTCAATTTCCAACATTAAAAAAATAATAATATTTTTATATTGGACAAACTTTAGTGGAAATGGGGATGTGGAGGAGGAGAAGATTCGTCTTCTCCTCTGCTTTTCAGATCCCACTGAATGACATGAGTTCACTTACTTCAGGCCATAAATACATGAGTTCACTTACTTCAGGCCATGAATACATGAGTTCACTTACTTCAGGCCATGAATACATGAGTTCACTTACTTCAGGCCATGAATACATGAGTTCACTTACTTCAGGCCACGAATACATGAGTTCACTTACTTCAGGCTCCGAATACATGAGCTCACTTACTTCAGGCCACGAATACATGAGTTCACTTTCTTCAGGCCATGAATAAATGAGTTCACTTACTTCAGGTCATGAATACATGAGTTCACTTAGTTCAGGCCATGAATACATGAGTTCACTTACTTCAGGTCACGAAT
This sequence comes from Oreohelix idahoensis, assembly GCA_024509875.1. Classification (NCBI taxonomy): domain Eukaryota; kingdom Metazoa; phylum Mollusca; class Gastropoda; order Stylommatophora; family Oreohelicidae; genus Oreohelix; species Oreohelix idahoensis. The sequence goes on from JAMPIV010000442.1 coordinate 34,313, forward strand.
ACATGAGTTCACTTACTTCAGGTCACGAATACATGAGTTCACTTACTTCAGGCCATGAATACTTGTTGCATGACAAATTTTCTGTTTGTTTTTTTCTTCACGTCCTTTTTTTAATGTCTCATCAACCTCTTGTTTGTTGCTCACCTTGTTTATTTGTCAACTTCTGTTTGTCTGGTTCCTTCCATTAGCACCAACTGGAGTTTGTCTGGTTCCTTCCATTAGCACCAACTGGAGTTTGTCTGGTTCCTTCCATTAGCACCAACTTCTGTTTGTCTGGTTACTTCCATTAGCACCAACTTGTGTTTGTCTGGTTCCTTCCATTAGCACCAACTGGAGTTTGTCTGGTTCCTTCCATTAGCACCAACTGGAGTTTGTCTGGTTCCTTCCATTAGCACCAACTGGAGTTTGTCTGGTTCCTTCCATTAGCACCAACTTGTGTTTGTCTGGTTCCTTCCATTAGCACCAACTTGTGTTTGTCTGGTTCCTTCCATTAGCACCAACTTCTGTTTGTCTGGTTCCTTCCATTAGCACCAACTTGTGTTTGTCTGGTTCCTTCCATTAGCACCAACTTGTGTTTGTCTGGTTCCTTCCATTAGCACCAACTTCTGTTTGTCTGGTTCCTTCCATTAGCACCAACTTGTGTTTGTCTGGTTCCTTCCATTAGCACCAACTTCTGTTTGTCTGGTTCCTTCCATTAGCACCAACTTGTGTTTGTCTGGTTCCTTCCATTAGCACCAACTGGAGTTTGTCTGGTTCCTTCCATTAGCACCAACTGGAGTTTGTCTGGTTCCTTCCATTAGCACCAACTTGTGTTTGTCTGGTTCCTTCCATTAGCACCAACTTGTGTTTGTCTGGTTCCTTCCATTAGCACCAACTTGTGTTTGTCTGGTTCCTTCCATTAGCACCAACTTGTGTTTGTCTGGTTCCTTCCATTAGCACCAACTTGTGTTTGTCTGGTTCCTTCCATTAGCACCAACTTGTGTTTGTCTGGTTCCTTCCATTAGCACCAACTTCTGTTTGTCTGGTTCCTTCCATTAGCACCAACTTCTGTTTGTCTGGTTCCTTCCATTAGCACCAACTTGTGTTTGTCTGGTTCCTTCCATTAGCACCAACTGGTGTTTGTCTGGTTCCTTCCATTAGCACCAACTGGTGTTTGTCTGGTTCCTTTGTCTTTGTGTTTGTCTGGTTCCTTCCATTAGCACCAACTGGAGTTTGTCTGGTTACTTCCATTAGCACCAACTTGTGTTTGTCTGGTTCCTTCCATTAGCACCAACTTGTGTTTGTCTGGTTCCTTCCATTAGCACCAACTTGTGTTTGTCTGGTTCCTTCCATTAGCACCAACTTGTGTTTGTCTGGTTCCTTCCATTAGCACCAACTTGTGTTTGTCTGGTTCCTTCCATTAGCACCAACTTCTGTTTGTCTGGTTCCTTCCGTTAGCACCAACTTCTGTTTGTCTGGTTCCTTCCATTAGCACCAACTGGAGTTTGTCTGGTTCCTTCCATTAGCACCAACTGGAGTTTGTCTGGTTCCTTCCATTAGCACCAACTGGAGTTTGTCTGGTTCCTTCCATTAGCACCAACTTTGTGTTTGTCTGGTTCCTTCCTTCCATTAGCACCAACTTCTGTTTGTCTGGTTCCTTCCGTTAGCACCAACTTCTGTTTGTCTGGTTCCTTCCATTAGCACCAACTGGAGTTTGTCTGGTTCCTTCCATTAGCACCAACTGGAGTTTGTCTGGTTCCTTCCATTAGCACCAACTGGAGTTTGTCTGGTTCCTTCCATTAGCACCAACTTGTGTTTGTCTGGTTCCTTCCATTAGCACCAACTTGTGTTTGTCTGGTTCCTTCCATTAGCACCAACTTGTGTTTGTCTGGTTCCTTCCATTAGCACCAACTTGTGTTTGTCTGGTTCCTTCCATTAGCACCAACTTGTGTTTGTCTGGTTCCTTCCATTAGCACCAACTTCTGTTTGTCTGGTTCCTTCCGTTAGCACCAACTTCTGTTTGTCTGGTTCCTTCCATTAGCACCAACTGGAGTTTGTCTGGTTCCTTCCATTAGCACCAACTGGAGTTTGTCTGGTTCCTTCCATTAGCACCAACTGGAGTTTGTCTGGTTCCTTCCATTAGCACCAACTTCTGTTTGTCTGGTTCCTTCCATTAGCACCAACTTCTGTTTGTCTGGTTCCTTCCATTAGCACCAACTGGAGTTTGTCTGGTTCCTTCCATTAGCACCAACTTCTGTTTGTCTGGTTACTTCCATTAGCACCAACTTGTGTTTGTCTGGTTCCTTCCATTAGCACCAACTGGAGTTTGTCTGGTTCCTTCCATTAGCACCAACTGGAGTTTGTCTGGTTCCTTCCATTAGCACCAACTGGAGTTTGTCTGGTTCCTTCCATTAGCACCAACTTCTGTTTGTCTGGTTACTTCCATTAGCACCAACTTGTGTTTGTCTGGTTCCTTCCATTAGCACCAACTGGAGTTTGTCTGGTTCCTTCCATTAGCACCAACTGGAGTTTGTCTGGTTCCTTCCATTAGCACCAACTGGAGTTTGTCTGGTTCCTTCCATTAGCACCAACTTGTGTTTGTCTGGTTCCTTCCATTAGCACCAACTTGTGTTTGTCTGGTTCCTTCCATTAGCACCAACTTCTGTTTGTCTGGTTCCTTCCGTTAGCACCAACTTCTGTTTGTCTGGTTCCTTCCATTAGCACCAACTGGAGTTTGTCTGGTTCCTTCCATTAGCACCAACTGGAGTTTGTCTGGTTCCTTCCATTAGCACCAACTGGAGTTTGTCTGGTTCCTTCCATTAGCACCAACTTCTGTTTGTCTGGTTCCTTCCATTAGCACCAACTTGTGTTTGTCTGGTTCCTTCCATTAGCACCAACTGGAGTTTGTCTGGTTCCTTCCATTAGCACCAACTGGAGTTTGTCTGGTTCCTTCCATTAGCACCAACTGGAGTTTGTCTGGTTACTTCCATTAGCACCAACTTCTGTTTGTCTGGTTCCTTCCATTAGCACCAACTTGTGTTTGTCTGGTTCCCTCCATTAGCACCAACTGGAGTTTGTCTGTTTCCTTCCATTAGCACCAACTTGTGTTTGTCTGGTTCCCTCCATTAGCACCAACTGGAGTTTGTCTGGTTCCTTCCATTAGCACCAACTGGAGCACCAACTTTGTTTGTCTGGTTCCTTCCATTAGCACCAACTGGTGTTTGTCTGGTTCCTTCCATTAGCACCAACTTGTGTTTGTCTGGTTCCTTCCATTAGCACCAACTTGTGTTTGTGGTTTGTCTGGTTCCTTCCATTAGCACCAACCTGTTTGTTCCTTCCATTAGCACCAACTTCTGTTTGTCTGGTTCCCCCCATTAGCACCAACTTCTGTTTGTCTGGTTCCTTCCATTAGCACCAACTCCTGTGTGCCTGGTTCCTTCCATTAGCACCAACTGGAGTTCCTTTTGTCTGGTTCCTTCCATTAGCACCAACTTCTGTTTGTCTGGTTCCTTCATTCCAACTTGTGTTTTTTGTCTGGTTCCTTCCATTAGCACCAACTTCTGTTTGTCTGGTTCCTTCCATTAGCACCAACTTGTGTTTGTCTGGTTCCCTCCATTAGCACCAACTTGTGTTTGTCTGGTTCCTTCCATTAGCACCAACTCTGTCGTTGTCTGGTTCCTTCCATTAGCACCAACTGGTTTGTTGGTTCCTTCCATTAGTTTGTTCTGGTTCCTTCCATTAGCACCAACTGGTTGTTGTTTGTCTGGTTCCTTCCATTAGCACCAACTTGGTGTTTGTCTGGTTCCTTCCATTAGCACCAACTTCTGTTTGTCTGGTTCCCTCCATTAGCACCAACTTCTGTTTGTCTGGTTCCTTCCATTAGCACCAACTTCTGTTTGTCTGGTTCCTTCCATTAGCACCAACTTCTGTTTGTCTGGTTCCTTCCATTAGCACCAACTTCTGTTTGTCTGGTTCCTTCCATTAGCACCAACTTCTGTTTGTCTGGTCCATTCCTTCCATTAGCACCAACTTGTTTTGTTGGTCCATTGGTTTGTCCTTCCATTAGCACCAACTTCTGTTTGTCTGGTTCCTTCCATTAGCACCAACTTGTGTTTGTCTGGTTCCTTCCATTAGCACCAACTTGTTTTGTTTGTCTGGTTCGTTCCATTAGCACCAACTTGTGTTTGTCTGGTTCCTTCCATTAGCACCAACTTCTGTTTGTCTGGTTCCTTCCATTAGCCCCATCTGGGGTTTGTCTGGTTCCTTCCATTAGCACCAACTTTGTGTTTGTGTGGTTCCTTCCATTAGCACCAACTTGTGTTTGTCTGGTTCCTTCCATTAGCACCAACTTGTGTTTGTCTGGTTCCTGTTTTGTCTGGTTTCCATTAGCAGCACTTCCATTAGCACCAACTTCTGTTTGTCTGGTTCCTTCCATTAGCACCAACTCCATTAGCACCAACTTTGTGTTTGTCTGGTTCCTTCCATTAGCACCAACTTCTGTTTGTCTGGTTCCTTCCATTAGCACCAACTTGTGTTTGTCTGGTTCCTTCCATTAGCACCAACTTGTGTTTGTCTGGTTCCTTCCATTAGCACCAACTTGTGTTTGTCTGGTTCCTTCCATTAGCACCAACTTCTGTTTGTGTGGTTCCTTCCATTAGCACCAACTCGTGTTTGTCTCGTTCCTTCCATTGTCTGGTTTGTCTGGTTCCTTCCATTAGCACCAACTTGTGTTTGTCTGGTTCCTTCCATTAGCACCAACTTCTGTTTGTCTGGTTCCTTCCATTAGCACCAACTTTTGTTTTGTGTTTGTCTGGTTCCTTCCATTAGCACCAACTTGTGTTTGTCTGGTTCCTTCCATTAGCACCAACTTGTGTTTGTCTGGTTCCTTCCATTAGCACCAACTTGTGTTTGTCTGGTTCCTTCCATTAGCACCAACTTGTGTTTGTCTGGTTCCTTCCATTAGCACCAACTTGTGTTTGTCTGGTTCCTTCAATTAGCACCAACTTGTGTTTGTCTGGTTCCTTCCATTAGCACCAACTTCTTTTTCTCTGGATCCTTCCATTAGCACCAACTTGTGTTTGTCTGGTTCCTTCCATTAGCACCAACTTGTGTTTGTCTGGTTCCTTCAATTACCACCAACTTGTGTTTGTCTGGTTCCTTCCATTAGCACCAACTTCTGTTTGTCTGTTCCTTTTAGCACCAACTTCTAGTTCCTTCAATTAGCACCAACTTGTGTTTGTCTGGTTCCTTCCATTAGCACCAACTTCTGTTTGTCTGGTTCCTTCCATTAGCACCAACTTGTGTTTGTCTGGTTCCTTCCATTAGCACCAACTTGTGTTTGTCTGGTTCCTTCCATTAGCACCAACTTCAGTGTTTTGTGTTGTGTTTGTCTGGTTCCTTCCATTAGCACCAACTGTTTGTCTGGTTCCTTCCATTGCACCAACTTCTGGTTCCTTCCATTAGCACCAACTTGTGTTTGTCTGGTTCCTTCCATTAGCACCAACTTGTGTTTGTCTGGTTCCTTCCATTAGCACCAACTTCTGTTTTCTGGTTCCTTCCATTTTGTCTGGTTCCTTTTAGCACCAACTTGTGTTTGTCTGGTTCCTTCCATTAGCACCAACTTGTGTTTGTTGGTAGCACCAACTTTGTGTTTGTCTGGTTCCTTCCATTAGCACCAACTTGTGTTTGTCTGGTCCATTAGCACCAACTTGTGTTTGTTCTGGTTCCTTCCATTAGCACCAACTTGTGTTTGTCTGGTTCCTTCCATTAGCACTTCTGTTTTGTCTGGTTCCTTCCATTAGCACCAACTTGTGTTTGTCTGGTTCCTTCCATTAGCACCAACTTGTGTTTGTCTGGTTCCTTCCATTAGCACCAACTTGTGTTTGTCTGGTTCCTTCCATTAGCACCAACTTGTGTTTGTCTGGTTCCTTCCATTAGCACCAACTTGTGTTTGTCTGGTTCCTTCCATTAGCACCAACTTCTGTTTGTCTGGTTCCTTCCATTAGCACCAACTTTGTTTGTCTGGTTCCTGTCCATTAGCACCAACTTCTGTTTGTCTGGTTCCATTCCACTTCTGTTTTGTCTGGTTTAGCACCAACTTGTGTTTGTCTGGTTCCTTCCATTAGCACCAACTTGTGTTTGTCTGGTTCTTCCATTAGCACCAACTTGTGTTTGTCTGGTTCCTTCCATTAGCACCAACTTGTGTTTGTCTGGTTCCTTCCATTAGCACCAACTTGTGTTTGTCTGGTTCCTTCCATTAGCACCAACTTCTGTTTGTCTGGTTCCTTCCATTAGCACCAACTTGTGTTTGTCTGGTTCCTTCCATTAGCACCAACTTCTGTTTGTCTGGTTCCTTCCATTAGCACCAACTTCTGTTTGTCTGGTTCCTTCCATTAGCACCAACTTGTGTTTGTCTGGTTCCTTCCATTAGCACCAACTTGTGTTTGTTGGTTTGGTTCCTTCCATTAGCACCAACTTCTGTTTGTCTGGTTCCTTCCATTAGCACCAACTTGTGTTTGTCTGGTTCCTTCCATTAGCACCAACTTCTGTTTGTCTGGTTCCTTCCATTAGCACCAACTTGTGTTTGTCTGGTTCCTTCCATTAGCACCACTTGTGTTTGTCTGGTTCCCTTCCATTTGCACCAAACTTGTGTTTGTCTGGTTCCTTCCATTAGCGCCAACTTCTGTTTGTCCTGGTTTGTCTGTTTGTCTGGTTCCTTCCATTAGCACCAACTTCTGTTTGTCTGGTTCCTTCCATTAGCACCAACTTGTGTTTGTCTGGTTCCTTCCATTAGCACCAACTTGTGTTTGTCTGGTTCCTTCCATTAGCACCAACTTCTGTTTGTCTGGTTCCTTCCATTAGCACCAACTTCTGTTTGTCTGGTTCCTTCCATTAGCACCAACTTTGTTTGTCTGGTTCCTTCCATTAGCACCAACTTGTGTTTGTCTGGTTCCTTCCATTAGCACCAACTTGTGTTTGTCTGGTTCCTTCCATTAGCACCAACTTGTGTTTGTCTGGTTCCTTCCATTAGCACCAACTATGGTTTCTTCGGTTAGGACCATCAGCTCCTTGTCTGGTTCCGTCAGTTAGCACCAACATTTGTTTGTCTGGTTCCCTCCATTAGCACCAACTTGTGTTTGTCTGGTTCCTTCCATTAGCACCAACTTCTGTTTGTCTGGTTCCTTCCATTAGCACCAACTTGTGTTTGTCTGGTTCCTTCCATTAGCACCAACTTGTGTTTGTCTGGTTCCTTCCATTAGCACCAACTTGTGTTTGTCTGGTTCCTTCCATTAGCACCAACTTGTGTTTGTCTGGTTCCTTCCATTAGCACCAACTTGTGTTTGTCTGGTTCCTTCCATTAGCACCAACTTGTGTTTGTCTGGTTCCTTCCATTAGCACCAACTTCTGTTTGTCTGGTTCCTTCCATTAGCACCAACTTGTGTTTGTCTGGTTCCTTCCATTAGCACCAACTTGTGTTTGTCTGGTTCCTTCCATTAGCACCAACTTGTGTTTTTCTGGTTCCTTCCATTGTGTTTGTCTGGTTCCTTCCATTAGCACCAACTTGTGTTTGTCTGGTTCCTTCCATTAGCACCAACTTTGTTTGTCTGGTTCCTTCCATTAGCACCAACTTGTGTTTGTCTGGTTCCTTCCATTAGCACCAACTTGTGTTTGTCTGGTTCCTTCCATTAGCACCAACTTGTGTTTGTCTGGTTCCTTCCATTAGCACCAACTTCTGTTTGTCTGGTTCCTTCCATTAGCACCAACTTGTGTTTGTCTGGTTCCTTCCATTAGCACCAACTTGTGTTTGTCTGGTTCCTTCCATTAGCACCAACTTGTGTTTGTCTGGTTCCTTCCATTAGCACCAACTTCTGTTTGTCTGGTTCCTTCCATTAGCACCAACTTGTGTTTGTCTGGTTCCTTCCATTAGCACCAACTTGTGTTTGTCTGGTTCCTTCCATTAGCACCAACTTGTGTTTGTCTGGTTCCTTCCATTAGCACCAACTTGTGTTTGTCTGGTTCCTTCCTTCCATTAGCACCAACTTCTGTTTGTCTGGTTCCTTCCATTAGCACCAACTTGTGTGTTTGTCTGGTTCCTTCCATTAGCACCAACTTGTGTTTGTCTGGTTCCTTCCATTAGCACCAACTTATGTTTGTCTGGTTCCTTCCATTAGCACCAACTTGTGTTTGTCTGGTTCCTTCCATTAGCACCAACTTGTGTTTGTCTGGTTCCTTCCATTAGCACCAACTTGTGTTTGTCTGGTTCCTTCCATTAGCACCAACTTCTGTTTGTCTGGTTCCTTCCATTACTTCTGTTTGTCTGGCACCAACTTGTGTTTGTCTGGTTCCTTCCATTAGCACCAACTTGTGTTTGTCTGGTTCCTTCCATTAGCACCAACTTGTGTTTGTCTGGTTCCTTCCATTAGCACCAACTTCTGTTTGTCTGGTTCCTTCCATTAGCACCAACTTGTGTTTGTCTGGTTCCTTCCATTAGCACCAACTTCTGTTTGTCTGGTTCCTTCCATTAGCACCAACTTGTGTTTGTCTGGTTCCTTCCATTAGCACCAACTTCTGTTTGTCTGGTTCCTTCCATTAGCACCAACTTGTGTTTGTCTGGTTCCTTCCATTAGCACCAACTTGTGTTTGTCTGGTTCCTTCCATTAGCACCAACTTGTGTTTGTCTGTTTGTCTGGTTCCTTCCATTAGCACCAACTTGTGTTTGTCTGGTTCCTTCCATTAGCACCAACTTGTGTTTGTCTGGTTCCTTCCATTAGCACCAACTTGTGTTTGTCTGGTTCCTTCCATTAGCACCAACTTCTGTTTGTCTGGTTCCTTCCATTAGCACCAACTTCTGTTTGTCTGGTTCCCTCCATTAGCACCAACTTGTGTTTGTCTGGTTCCTTCCATTAGCACCAACTTCTGTTTGTCTGGTTCCTTCCATTAGCACCAACATTAGCACCACTTCTGTTTGTCTGGTTCCCTCCATTAGCACCTAACTTGTGTTTGTCTGGTTAGCACCAACCTCCATTAGCACCAACTTCTGTTTGTGTGGTTCCTTCCATTAGCACCAACTTCTGTTTGTGTGGTTCCTTCCATTAGCACCATTACAACTTGTGTTTGTCTGGTTCCTTCCATTAGCACCAACTTCTGTTTGTCTGGTTCCTTCCATTAGCACCAACTTGTGTGTCTGGTTCCTTCCATTTTCTGTTTGTCTGGTTCCTTCCATTAGCACCAACTTCTGTTTGTCTGGTTCCTTCCATTAGCACCAACTTCTGTTTGTCTGGTTCCCTCCATTAGCACCAACTTCTTTTGTTGGTCCTGCACCAACTTGTGTTTGTCTGGTTCCTTCCATTAGCACCAACTTCTGTTTGTCTGGTTCCTTCCATTAGCACCAACTTGTGTTTGTCTGGTTCCTTCCATTAGCACCAACTTCTGTTTGTCTGGTTCCTTCCATTAGCACCAACTTCTGTTTGTCTGGTTCCCTCCATTAGCACCAACTTCTGTTTGTCTGGTTCCCTCCATTAGCACCAACTTCTGTTTGCACCCAACTTCTGTTTGTCTGGTTCCTTCCATTAGCACCAACTTCTGTGTGTCTGGTTCATTCCATTAGCACCAACTTCTGTTTGTGTGGTTCCTCTGTTTGTCTGGTTCCCTCCATTAGCACCAACTTCTGTTTGTCTGGTTCCCTCCATTAGCACCAACTTGTGTTTGTCTGGTTCCTTCCATTAGCACCAACTTCTGTTTGTCTGGTTCCTTCCATTAGCACCAACTTCTGTTTGTCTGGTTCCTTCCATTAGCACCAACTTGTGTTTGTCTGGTTCCCTCCATTAGCACCAAGCACCAACTTGTGTTTGTCTGGTTCCTTCCATTAGCACCAACTTCTGTTTGTCTGGTTCCTTCCATTAGCACCAACTTCTGTTTGTCTGGTTCCTTCCATTAGCACCAACTTCTGTTTGTCTGGTTCCTTCCATTAGCACCAACTTGTGTTTGTCTGGTTCCTTCCATTAGCACCAACTTCTGTTTGTCTGGTTCCTTCCATTAGCACCAACTTGTGTTTGTCTGGTTCCTTCCATTAGCACCAACTTCTGTTTGTCTGGTTCCTTCCATTAGCACCAACTTGTGTTTGTCTGGTTCCTTCCATTAGCACCAACTTCTGTTTGTCTGGTTCCTTCCATTAGCACCAACTTGTGTTTGTCTGGTTCCCTCCATTAGCACCAACTTCTGTTTGTCTGGTTCCCTCCATTAGCACTAACTTGTGTTTGTCTGGTTCCTTCCATTAGCACCAACTTGTGTTTGTCTGGTTCCTTCCATTAGCACCAACTTGTGTTTGTCTGGTTCCTTCCATTAGCACCAACTTGTGTTTGTCTGGTTCCCTCCATTAGCACCAACTTGTGTTTGTCTGGTTCCTTCCATTAGCACCAACTTGTGTTTGTCTGGTTCCTTCCATTAGCACCAACTTGTGTTTGTCTGGTTCCTTCCATTAGCACCAACTTGTGTTTGTCTGGTTCCTTCCATTAGCACCAACTTCTGTTTGTCTGGTTCCTTCCATTAGCACCAACTTGTGTTTGTCTGGTTCCCTCCATTAGCACCAACTTGTGTTTGTCTGGTTCCTTCCATTAGCACCAACTTGTGTTTGTCTGGTTCCTTCCATTAGCACCAACTTGTGTTTGTCTGGTTCCCTCCATTAGCACCAACATGTGTTTGTCTGGTTCCCTCCATTAGCACCAACATGTGTTTGTCTGGTTCCCTCCATTAGCACCAACATGTGTTTGTCTGGTTCCCTCCATTAGCACCAACATGTGTTTGTCTGGTTCCCTCCATTAGCACCAACTTGTGTTTGTCTGGTTCCTTACATTAGCACCAACTTATGTTTGTCTGGTTCCCTCCATTAGCACCAACATGTGTTTGTCTGGTTCCCTCCATTAGCACCAACTTGTGTTTGTTTGGTTCCTTACATTAGCACCAACTTGTGTTTGTCTGGTTCCCTCCATTAGCACCAACATGTGTTTGTCTGGTTCCCTCCATTAGCACCAACATGTGTTTGTTTGGTTCCTTACATTAGCACCAACTTGTGTTTGTCTGGTTCCCTCCATTAGCACCAACATGTGTTTGTCTGGTTCCTTCCATTAGCACCAACTTGTGTTTGTCTGGTTCCTTCCATTAGCACCAACTTGTGTTTGTCTGGTTCCCTCCATTAGCACCAACTTGTGTTTGTCTGGTTCCCTCCATTAGCACCAACTTGTGTTTTTCTGTTTCCCTCCATTAGCACCAACTTGTGTTTGTCTGGTTCCCTCCATTAGCACCAACATGTGTTTGTCTGGTTCCCTCCATTAGCACCAACATGTGTTTGTCTGGTTCCTTACATTAGCACCAACTTCTGTTTGTCTGGTTCCCTCCATTAGCACCAACATGTGTTTGTCTGGTTCCCTCCATTAGCACCAACTTGTGTTTGTCTGGTTCCTTCCATTAGCACCAACTTGTGTTTGTCTGGTTCCTTCCATTAGCACCAACTTTCTGATCATGTCATACCATTTATATCCTCTTATTCGCAGCAAGCATTAATAAAACCCACACATGCAGAAGTCAGCTAAAAGAAAGTGAAGGGGAAGATAAACCTGGGCCCATGGCACAGTGTCACGGGTTGCCTCCCCTTTGCTCTGCAGTGATGGTCCAACAATGGCCAAAACCTAGAGTATCTAATGTGGGTCTTCATAGGTATCTACCTTATCATAAGATTACTCTTGGCAGAGATGCAGATAGAAGGATGACGATGCTTCTACCTTGAGGGAGTGTTCACAAGATATTTCAGAAGTCAAGAACAATGCTGAATGTGTCTTAGCAATGTTAACTTTTATCTGCCCGCCGCCTTTTGTGAAGAGGTATTATATAATTTAATTTAGCTCGTACAAGCCCCCAACTGAATTAACAGTAAAATTCTTCTTATTGGCTCTATATAGACATAGATTAAACATACTGAATCATGCGTGTGCACTTCTCTCTGTAATAACTAAATCAACTATGAATTTATAAAACAACATATAACAAATTTAATGATCAATTACTTTTGAGCAAATGTAAATAAATAAGAGCTGGTGATTAATAAAATGTAGGTGTCTTCCCAGAAAAGATGTCAGCTTTAGAATGCTTAATGTTGAAAAGAAAAAAAAACAAAGTTCTTCTGTATTTGGCCTGCTAGAAATGTAACTTAGCTGCCAATGCGCTGAAGTGTTGATGCTGCTGTTTCCATCAATTCGTCTCTTAGAGTAGTACCTCAAATGGTCTCTTTGATTCGTACCACAAACTTTAGAGGAAATAAACCTCCGCTAAGTCTTTGCTTTCCTGATATTAATCAGGCGCCTTTCCTGCTGTCAGTCAACCGATTTCTTTCTCTGAATTCTTTAATCTCCCTGAGCGTTCATCATATAACTCAGGGGATAAGATGAAAAAATCAAATTCTTTTAGTTAACTTAATAGAAAAATTGCGACTGGACAGCGGCAAGTGCAATGGCTTGTGCCTTGAACACGCGTCAGGGGTATTATTTCTAGTTAGAATCCCTCTGTGACGTTGGGAGTAGGTCTTTTAGGAGTCCGGTTTCCGTATTAAAGGGTAGGTTTTCTTAGCTGTTGTGTTCAGAAGGAGTTCCGATACGTGTTCCATGAGCTAGAATGTAGTGGGTCGGGGTGTCAGTTATTTTACTTTCCCCCGCGTGTTTTAACATATCATTTTAAAATTTAGACACATGACCTGATGTCCCATTTATGGCCCGACTTCTTCCGTCCCTTTTAGACAACCTTTCAATTACGATTTGTAACCTCGCCTGAAGATAATGTCATCGCTAATTTGTCTACCCAGACGGTTTTCTCTGTAATAATTACACAGACAATGTCTGAACGGAAGTGAGTTAAGCAATTCTGACCTGTACTTTCCTGGTCCTCAGAAGGATAAGCTGCGACATATCGCAGACAACATCTGGTCTTCCTTTTGTATTCTAACCACAGTGTCTGAACGTTTTTGTAGTCAACAAAGCGCCTAGACGGACGATTTCACGGTTACCGTAGGAAGTCAATCTGGTTTAACTTACGCGATTACAATTAATCCTTAAGGAAGGTCAATTAGCCGTGAAATAACACTATCGCAGAATGAAAGGAGGTCAACAAATCTAACGCGCGGCATGGGGCAGGTTTATGTGCGTAAAATTAAGAAAAAAAAAGGATAGTTGCCGAGAGAGAGAAAAGGAGAAAAGGCGATCGACCAATTATGTGACAGTACGTAACGCCCAACACTCACACTTGTCTGAGGTAGGATAACAATGACCTGACATACTTAACGTCCAACACTCACACTTGTCTGAGGTAGAACAACGATGACCTGACATACTTAACGTCCAACACTCACACTTGTCTGAGGTAGAACAACGATGACCTGACATACGTAACACCCAACACTTAATTATCTGAGGTAGGACAAAGATGACCTGACATACTTAACACCCAACACTTATAGCACGTTTCACTAGCTTTGCCCTCAAACAAATGTAATTATCTGATTAACCGTCTAACGTATTAATGCCATTTTTTGCATACGATGTTATATTGGGTTAGACCCAACAAATATATACTTTATATCTGTGCATCTTGTCCAGTTCCCATAAACGGATGAAATCCTTTGATCTTTGTCGGCATACTAATTATTGTGTATCGAGAAAAGAAATTTTACCACTTCATGCACAGATTCTGTGAATTGATTAGGCATAGGCGTGTCTACTATTACAATAATGTGGCCATCACGTTTGCAATTGAATACGTGTTGAAGATGATTTCTTAAATGATCTGCATGCGAAATACTCGTGACATTGTTTGTCATTGACATTTAATGCGCTACCAAACTGGACCTTCCTTGATCTAATTATTTCAATGGGTATCATCTCTTTGCGGTTCATAAATATCATAATGGAACGTTGCTCCTCTAATGTGCTTGTAAATAACGGTAAGGTCATCTTTAAAGAAATTAAACTTCATCCGAATCATAATCAGATGTCTCTGAGAAATTGAAAATCAATCTCGGCTGAATGAAGGACAAACCATCATTCTTCCAATATTCCTCTTCCTCTTGTAACACATGGTTCTCACTTTTCTTCCAATAATCCCTGGCTATATTGGAGATGGCGGCTTTTATAAGTATTTCAACATCTTTTAATTTGAACGTTCTATTTTCTGTTGCTACCTGTTCCTTAATTTTAGCACATACTAATTCTATTGGGTTTAAGTGAGAATGGTAAGGAGGTAATCTTAAACATCTGTGACCATGTTCATGGATTGCCTTGTCTATGTGAAACATCTTTGTATGCTGTGTCTTTTTTTACAATTCCAAGTAATTCAGGTTCATGGACATTTCGTTGAATGGAATGTTGTTTATGGTCAGCCAAATCTTTATTACATCTTTAATACTTGGTGAATTAGAAACTTTATCTTCTGGTGCCACAACGTTGTGATATGAGGCATTGTCCATTATCAAACACCACGGTCTATCCAAGGAAGGAAGTACATGATTCACAATCCAATCTTGAAATATCTTGCCATTCATCTCTGCATGGTAATATCTATTATCTGTGGATTTTGAAACAAATATGAGTTCAGTATTATTTAGAAGCCCATGATGGCTGCTTCCTGGATGTGCAATTATTAGGCGCTGTCCTTTGCTGCTTGGTACTAGTCTCTTAGTTGTTCCATCAGATGATTGCCATTCTCGTTCATTACTGTGGTGCGCATTGATCCAATTTTCATCTAAATACACAAAATCATAACAATCTCTTCTCATTTCTCTGACCTCGCGTAAATATTTGCTTCTCATTGCAACTATATGAGGCTTCTCACAAATAAGGTTTCTACCACCAACATATTTTCTAAAAGTGAATCCCAAACTCCTAATAGTCCTCCATAGCGTAGATTTAGAAATATCAATGTACTCGCAGACTCATTTTTCCTTCATAACCACACAATAATTTTTGTAGACACACCTCTGATTGACAATGTGTGCGTTGCACCGGATATAAACTGTTTTATGTTCAAGAAGTGCGATTTCACGCAATTTCACTCAAAAATCAGCCAATTGCTTGATAAACCAAAAATGTGCAAATGAGGTCGTATAATTTACTGTAGACATTTCAATATGTGTGCGTGTGATGTGTGTTGGCAAGTAGGATTTTATATTATATCGCAAAGAAACGAAAATTGAAACCAATGGCCGCATTTTAATGAAAAATTTAATTCATAGAGTCTATACCATTTCAAATTCACACACAAAATTTCACTTATATGCGTTATATATTCGCTGAGATATAGCATTTTGAAGTTGGGCAAAGCTAGTGAAACGTGCTATAATTATCTGAGGTAGGACAAAGATGAACTGACGTGCTTAACGTCCAACACTCACACTTGTCTGAGGTAGAACAACGATGACCTGACATACTTAACACCCAACACTTAATTATCTGAGGTAGGACAAAGATGACCTGACATACTTAACACCCAACACTTAATTATCTGAGGTAGGACAAAGATGACCTGACATACTTAACACCCAACACTTAATTATCTGAGGTAGGACAAAGATGAACTGACATACTACCCAACACTTAATTATCTGAGGTAGGACAAAGATGACCTGACATACTTAACACCCAACACTTAATTATCTGAGGTAGGACAACGATGACCTGACATACTTAACACCCAACACTTAATTATCTGAGGTAGGACAAAGATGAACTGACATACTTAACGTCCAACACTCACACTTGTCTGAGGTAGAACAACGATGACCTGACATACTTAACACCCAACACTTAATTATCTGAGGTAGGACAAAGATGACCTGACATGCTTAACACCCAACACTTAATTATCTGAGGTAGGACAAAGATGAACTGACATACTTAACACCCAACACTTAATTATCTGAGGTAGGACAAAGATGACCTGACATACTTAACACCCAACACTTAATAATCTGAGGTAGGACAAAGATGAACTGACATACTTAACACCCAACACTTAATTATCTGAGGTAGGACAAAGATGAACTGACATACTTAACGTCCAACACTCACACTTGTCTGAGGTAGAACAACGATGACCTGACATACTTAACACCCAACACTTAATTATCTGAGGTAGGACAAAGATGACCTGACATACTTAACACCCAACACTTAATTATCTGAGGTAGGACAAAGATGAACTGACATACTTAACACCCAACACTTAATTATCTGAGGTAGGACAAAGATGAACTGACATACTTAACGTCCAACACTCACACTTGTCTGAGGTAGAACAACGATGACCTGACATACTTAACGTCCAACACTTAATTATCTGAGGTAGGACAAAGATGACCTGACATACGTAACACCCAACACTTAATTATCTGAGGTAGGTCAAAGATGACCTGACATACTTAACACCCAACACTTAATTATCTGAGGTAGGACAAAGATGAACTGACATACTTAACACCCAACACTTAATTATCTGAGGTAGGACAAAGATGAACTGACATACTTAACACCCAACACTCACGTCTGAGGTAGGATACAGATGACATATTTACGCCCAACACTCACACTTGTCTGAGGTAGGACAACGATGACCTGACATACTTAACACCCAACACTTAATTATCTGAGGTAGGACAAAGATGACCTGACATACTTAACACCCAACACTTAATTATCTGAGGTAGGACAAAGATGACCTGACATACTTAACACCCAACACTTAATTATCTGAGGTAGGACAACGATGACCTGACATACTTAACACCCATCACTCACGTCTGAGGTAGGATACAGATGACATATTTACGCCCAACACTCACACTTGTCTGAGGTAGGACAACGATGACCTGAGATACTTAACGCCCAACACTCACTTGTCTGAGGTGGGACAAAGATGACATGACAAACTTAACGTCCAACACTCACACTTGTCTGAGGTGGGACAAAGATGACATGACAAACTTAACGTCCAACACTCACACTTGTCTGAGGTGGGACAAAGATGACATGACAAACTTAACGTCCAACACTCACACTTGTCTGAGGTGGGACAAAGATGACGTGACAAACTTAACGTCCAACACTCACACTTGTCTGAGGTGGGACAAAGATGACATGACAAACTTAACGTCCAACACTCACACTTGTCTGAGGTGGGACAAAGATGACATGACAAACTTAACGTCCAACACTCACACTTGTTTGAGGTAGGACAACGACGAAATCCTAATTTGATGTCATGTTCCATTTTGATTATCTGATCCATAGTGCATCTATCCCTTCTAAATCCTGATTGAATCTGTCTGTATATTTTATTATTTTCCATATAAAACTTTAATCTGTTATTTACTTTGGTTTCTAATATTTTACCTAGATGGGAAGTTAATGAAATTGATCTATATGAAACAGCATCATAATCATTGTTTTCCGGTTTTTGTATTGGAATAATTACTGCCATTTTCCATGTCGAATCACCTTTTTTCGATTTTTTTTTTTCAAACCCATCCATTGTATTCCACGTCTTACCGCAGTTCCCCTCAACTTCCTCGATTATGTACAAATATAAAAGACCGTTAGGTGTTGGGAATGTTCCCCAAATTCCAAATGTTGTTAAATAGAAATGTTACAATTCCTAAGGTACTCCTTGCTATTGGTTTCAGTATTTCATAGTTCAAGACATCATGTCCTGGTGCTGCATTTGTTTTTTTCCCCTTATTACATTTTTTCCACTTCCTCCATTGTAATATATGCATTTAAAGTCTGTATTCTCAGTTACTTTTTCACTGAGTTTTGTAATGAGTTTTTTTCTTCTAGTGCTCTCATTCTGACCTAGCTTTTTCATGGAACTAACATTATGGTAGTATCTGGCCAGTACATTTGCTTTTTGCTTGTCAGTATCTGCTCTTTCTGGGTTTTTAATAGTAGGTATTATCATTTGTGTAGTTCTGCTTTTTATAGTCTTTAATTTATTCCACACATCTGTAATAGAGTGTGTTTTTGGATTTAGGCTTTACAGAAACTTTTCCCATGATTCTCTCTTGCTTTGAGTATTATTTTGTGTGATTCATTTCTTATTTTTATTATACTCCTCTAGAATCTCTTCTGTTCTGTGTTTTCTATATTTTTGAGAGGGCTTCTTTTCTTTGTTTTAGTATTTCTGTATATTTAATTGTCCACCATGGTACTGGGTTTTTATTCCACTGTGCATTCACTTTTTTTATTCCTGATGCGGTGTGGATTTAGGAATTGTGGCATATTAGAGTTTGGTATATGTTTAACAGCTATTTTTAATATTTCTCTCGGGAGGTTATCTGCAGATATATCAACCTTTTCATTTTCTATATTAGTACATGATAATTCTTCCATTTCATTTTGGAAAGCTATCCAATTTGAATTATTATAGTGAAATATCGGTTTCTCCGTCATCTTGTTTGGCTTGTGTCATTTATTATCATTTCAATAGGCAGATGATCTGAGTTTGTATCCTCAATAATTTCCCATTTTGTATTGGCAAGATTGGGTGTCACAATGCTTATATCAATTGCTGTGTCTTGTTGATTTACACAACAATTAATTCTTGTTATTGAATCATCATTTCGTATGATTAATTCATTGTTTTCGATGAAATCTAACAATATTTTTTGCTGATTTGTCTATCAAATTACCTCCCCAAGCTGTGTGGTGAGCATTAAAATCTCCCACTACAATAGATGTATTGCTTAATCTCTTCTTTACTTCTGCACGATCACTTTTATTTATATTACCACTTGATTTTTATTTTCCCTAATTCACTAGATACTGTTATATGTATTCTTTCTAAATTTTATGTTCCAAAAGATTCCCAGTCAATTATTATGAATGCTTTATGAATCATAAATGCCAATCCTCCTCCTGTTTGGTTATCCTTCCTATCGTTTCGAAAGAGTTTATATTCAGGGATAGAAAAGATAACATCAAAAGATGGACAGACGGAAGAAGCTATCGCTTAATGGATTGAGCGAATCAAAGTATACCATTAAGATCAGAGTCAAAGTACGTTGGAGGTCCAATGTAACTGACCTTCGATGCGGAGAAGGCAGCTGATCTGATCGTCTCTGGTTTTTATGAAGAAGAGTCTTACTGTGTAAAACTATTCATAAAAAAAACGTTAAAGTACATAATTACTTCTTTATATAACCATCAGTCTACGTCTTCTTCATATCTTCACAAATGGTTGCGCACTTTTCCGGATTTTCCCGAGACTTTGGAGCACAATACACTTGAACGGAAGAATGAACATGTTTGTGCAGATCAAGAAAATCTCTGCCCAAGTTCTTTCTATGTGGAAGCGTGTGCCTTGAACGAGAAGTAGGCGTCATGGGACCTGATGACGTGTCTATCCAGGTTAGTAGCGCACATTAACTTGTTTAAGTTGCTCTACAGGTGTGTCTTTTGTAAGTGGTTAAATGTGCTCACGGAGGCCTTAAATCAAAATATTTGAAATGTAGATATGGGACCTAAGACGCGTCAACAGTGAGAAATGCAATTAGCGACCCATAGCTAGACTGCTTGCGTCAGGGTCAGCGAACCAGAACTGATCAGGACCCTACTCCACCTCCAAGTGGTGGTCCTGGAAACAGGCTGCATCACAGCAGTCTGGCTGAGTGAGTAGGGCTCGAAGAGGGAAGGCTAACCCGGTCCCAAAAAATGCTGTGCTGAAGTCGGATGAGTCGGCCGAAAGGCGCAACTATCGCAGCTTCGCTGTAAACGGACACAGTGCAACCAACGTCCTTTTCAGGACGAACGAAGAAGAAAAAAAAAAAGAAATGTAGATATGCACACAGGTAGACAGATAGTTGAACGAACAAGTTGTACGAACTTCTTTGTACACTCTCAGACGTCGACTTGAAAATGTTCAAACAAAGAGTGGCCAGCTTGAGCCTATTTGTATCTCCACAGAGTTTTTTCCAGGACTGGCACTGGGGACGACCATACGTGCCTTCTGTTCCTCATATGCTAGGCATCTCTGAAGCATAAGGAACTAATTAGTATTATTAGTTCGAACTAATAAACAGCAATTTAAATATCCGACGTGGAATAACCAGGGTTGTGGAGTCGGCCAAACAAATTTCCTACTCCGACTCCTGAAATTGTAGAAGTCCGACTCCCGACTCCGACTACAGTTTTTGACTTGTCATATGGCATAAAGTTCGGAGTCAGAGTCTGAACATTTTTTACCGACTCCACTTAAAAACGACCGATTCCACGAATCCAACTCCACAGCCCTGGGAATAACACAGTCTCTATGTCAGTGGTTCCCAACCTGTGTCGGTCCTTGTTCCCCCCTGGCTTTAATTAAACCTTTCCATACATCCCCCCCCCCCCTCCCCAGTTGAATATGAAAGGAAATAAATTTTTGGATTTACCATGCACGTAACTTTGCCTTGTCACAGAACGTCTGAACATGCTCTTTTGTGTGATCTCTCACACCTTCAGCCCTACGGCAGTATCATTTCTTTTTCGTCATTTTTCTCACCACTCGCTTTTATTTGGTATAAATCATGCCTTTTCATTCATTATTTTGCTCTATGCTGGATCTAGTAGGGTGAAGTCTCTAACACTATACTCCCCTACGGACGTATCTGCTTTACACGCAGAATTGTTTACGTTCCGCAAGCTAATGCGATAATACCAGGTAATTATACCGGTCATACGCTTATCCATTCTATCAGTCGGACCATCTTTTGAAACGCGTCGGTCCAACATTTGACCCCAGGTGAATAGCTGGTGAAAATACGGTCTCGTCCGATCGACTTGAAAAGAGCCCAAGATTGTCTGTCTGGGTTGCCGACGTCGGTGTCTGTTTGTCTGGCAGATTACACAGAGGGTAGATGCGTTTATCGCTTTTTGTGGGACAATCCCTGGTGATTGTTACAGATAATCTGTCTGGGTACACATCTTGGCGGAAGACATTACGCCAGGCAAACATGGTCACATGTTGTTGTGAGTGGGCGTAAATATTACTGCATGATTTGAAAGAGGTTACGCGTTGAAATATTAAATGTAATATTTTAAAACACGTGGGGAATATTTTGAAATTAGACACCCAAACCCAGTGCTAAAGAGCTTACAATTGGATTAAAGTAAGAAGCCGGAATAAACTGTGGATCCTATTGGAACATTGGACGGAAGCACCATCTGTGATGTTAACTGAGAACTGCACATATAATCTAGCAAAATCAGAGACACAGAATAGAGATACTGCAGCGCACGTCATATGAGCGACTCCCAGAAGCCAGTGAGACATCGGACTTAGAATTCCTATATTATAAGTGACAGATTGAAGTATTTGGGGAACTTAAAACCTTAAAAAGTAAGCCCGCCTTTATAAATACAGAGACTGAAAAACTTAAGGGACCAGGACTTTTAATACCAAGACTGGAACCCTAATGAATTGGATCAGCCGTCTACTTTCCAAGACCAAGTGTTTCGCAGATTCACCCGTCATAAAAGGGATTCAAAATTTCCAGACCAAGTGGTTCGAGAGCATATAACTTAAATTGCTCGTGTCCATTCTAACCTATGCGAGGAGATTGTGTATTCCCAAAACTTTGGGGTAAGTGTAACAATTATTTTTTCAAATGTAAATTTGACATGTTTTCTTGCTAAGTGGTTATATATGAGGCTGGCAACTTCAATATATGAAACTAGTATATTCATAAACCACTACAGCAAGCGCTGGTGATTTCTTCTGGATAGTCGTGCGGAACACCGACAGCAGAGGTGACCCCAGACTCCGAATGGAGCAGTGATGACTGATGATTACACCACATGTGCCTAAAGTGTATAATATTTTGTGAGATATAAGCACTTTGTTAATTGTAACTCAGGCAACTCATTATTCGCGCTGTCCAGACACAATTTCCCAGTTAATACCCAGAGGAATATGAATTCATCTTCCCTGAGCTACACTGTGTACTCGGGAATTTAATTCTTCTGAGAGATTAACATCGGTGGGTGGACAAAGAGAATGCACCTGTTAATTGGCAGCCCACAAATGTACTTAGCAGAGACATTTGTTATCTATTCTGTCTAAAAGATCGTGGTACAAGACTACTTGTTACAAGCCATCAGACGGTTCGAAGTACTGAAGTTGCTACGCCACTCGTGTGAGAGAAGTACACTCATCACCAAGAAAGGACGAAAACAGATGCAGGACTCCCTTATAAAAGTTAAGTGCTAACTAAAAGGCACCAGCAACCGGACCTAATTTTCTGAAATATATCCTCAACCTAAATCTCCGTGAAGAGAAAATTTGATTCCAATATAAAAGTCACCAGCATTTTATTTATTTTAAAATGTTAATACTAATTGATTTTTAAATTTGTTACATGTTATTTTAAAACTAAACAAATATAGTTGATTCAGTTATTACATGTATGAAAGCAAACGTTTGAGCCAGAATATTTCATATAAATATATACATCTAGACATATATTTACCTCTAAACAGAGCTATACCATTATAAGAGGAAATTCGCTAAATTAACTCAGCTGGGGGCTTGAACGGGCTAAAAACCATTGCTTAAATCCTTCACAAAAGGCGACGGACAGATATAAGTTAACAAATGTTCAGCGCTAAGCAGCATTGTTCTTGACTTCTGAATTATCTTGTGAAACTTCCATAAGGTAAAGGCGTCATTAACCTTCTATCTACAACTCTGCCAAGAGTAATCTTGTGTAAAGGTAGACACCTTTGACGAACCATTTTAGATACTCTTGAGTTTTGGCCATTGTTGGACCACTACTGCAAAGCAGGGGATGCAATCCGTGACATGCTCGAGAAAACAGATTAATAATTTTTTCATAAAGAAAACCTTATTCGGTACAAAATATATTTTATTATCATAAAGTTGTTAAATGTTTATCACAACACGGTCAAATAAATTAATGAGATCCTTAATTCTGTTTCTTGTCAACAAACATTGTTATTCTTGGTACAGTTTTTGAAGAGCTACCGACATTTCATGCTCGGCCTCCAGTTTGTTTCTTATTTTGGGTTTGATTGAGAATAGGACTGATAATCCTGATTGACAGAGATAAATATTTATAATAGGAGATTTTTTTTTTTTTAAATACGTTCAATAGGATACTATAGTTGTTTACTAAATATCCCCATTCATATACAAGTAGTATGTAGGGTTTAATTATGATTTTTTTCCCCTTCAATATTGATTATGACAAGATACTGTAAATGTGAGCATATTGTTATTGTACTGTTACATGTTGTAATTTTTGTTAATCCTATTTTATCTTTTATATATTTATAACTACATGTGAAAATGAATGATTCAGTATAGAGGGCGAGAGAAAGAAAGGGCAAAATCAGTCAGACGGGCCTGCATGCCCAATTCTAAACCCTTAGAAAGTGACGTTAGGTCGTTCGTACCCCCTTGACAAGCTTCTCTTACCCAGCCGGGGGGAGGGGGGGAAGGGTTTACACGTATCCCAAGTTATGAACCCCTGCTCTAGGGTGAATACAAGTTATTTTGTAAGTGAAACCCAGTATTAGCCAATCAGCTTGGGACAGTTTGACAGGTGGGCATAGAGGTAGGCATGCTGGTAGGTAGGCAGGTAGGTGGGTAGTCAGGCAAGTAGGTAAGCAGGCGGAAATGCAGGTAGGTAGGCATGCAGTAAGGTAGATAGGTAGGTTGGTTGGTTCGTAGGTTGGTAGGTAGGTTGTTAAGTAAGTGAGGACGGGTAGACAGACGGTAACAGAGAGGCAGACCGAAGGACAGGTAGACAGGTAGGTACGTAGGAAGGTAGTCACGTAGTAAGGTTGGTAGATGAGTGGATAAATGAATGAACTGTAGACTATAAGGAATTTCAGATAGACAAGATCAGTAATGTAAACTGTTTACAAGAACCAGACAAGTGCCAGTGGAACATGAGACGAGAATAAGACGCTGGAGATGGAAAGGATACACACTGAGGAAACCTGCTCATAGTGTCACAGAATTATTGGGTCGATCTGTTTTCCTCTCCGGCAGTATTTATTTACATTTTTGTGTACTAAATTTCTGTAGTCGCCCTTTTCTTTTTCTACTATCAAACAGATTTTTTGTACTTTCAAATCATCTTACACTCCTCTCAGTGACAATTCCTCATGAACCCAGATAGGCCGGTCAGCGACCGAGCGTTGGGTTTACCTAAGGCGTGCCGGTCGATAAATTACCCGTCTGTGGACAGATTACAGACACGCACTTATCAGTCGGACATACCTGAGAGGAAATGTTGTAATAGTCTGGGTAGAAGTAAGAAGTTATTTGTAAACATTGCTGAGAGAGGATCGGATGTTTTCATTCCATATTTGGGAGACATGACCTCCGCAGTAACGCGCAGAAATTTCCATGAGGAAATAATTTAAATCACCCCACAAAACACGCATGTTTAAAACGACTGGCAGACACTCGGAATAAGGCACAACACCCCTTCCGATTAGAGCCCTGCTTAACATCGTAACAAACAAATGCGTGGGAAGACAGGCAATATAACCTAACACTTCAGCCAGAGTAGAACACTGTGAAAATCTACCTCGCGCCAAGAAGACCACCAGACCTTGCTAGAGTAAAGACTAAAATATGCTTTCATTTATCAGACTGGACCTTGTTTGAGCATTCTCAGGACTTAAAAGCCCAGGAAAAACTCTACCATTTTAACACGGAAAACCGGAATCTGAGGAAACTGAAACACAAGTCAAAGTGGGAACTTATTGTTAAAGTAACAAAACCCCAGACCAAGTGTAAGAGGCCTCTACAAGTGCCTTTATTTTTCTGAGCCAGCAGACAGTGAGCCTAAAGATTGGCGTAAGTTGTACATTTTTAATTATATACTGAAGCACCTCAAAAACGCACCACTATTATATATACTGATGCCGAGAAGCTGGAAAAAAAAGTGTGGGAATGGATTTTCCCCGTGTTTGTCCTGAGGTAGAGAGCGAATGGCTGCTGGAATGGAAAGTGATTCAACTCACGGGTTTGTGTACAGACTACATGAAAACAATGAAAGTTACACGTGCAACACGATTCCCAACAGCTATGACCCTGAAAATGTGTACGCGTTGTGGCAGTATACTCGGTATAAAAAGGCTGTTGAGACAAAACACCCAGTACATGTACTTGAAATGCCACGACTATCTGAAAACGACCGCCAACGAGCCATTGGTATGTTGGAGACCGGAATGAGCTCGCGGGCCATTGCCAGAACGATGAATTGCCACCACAGCACTATTGTACGTCTCAATGAACGTTACAAAACCACTGGCAGTGCCCGGGATAGACTTCGGAGTGGCCAACCACGAGTTAATACCCCTGCTCAAGATCGTCATATTGTGCTGAGTCACCTAAGGAATCGTTATCTCCCGGCAAGTCAAACAGCAAGAGCAATAGTGGGTAGACGTGGGCAAGTCTCTCGAATGACAGTCATACGACGACTCAGAGATACAGGCCTTACTGCAAGACGACCTTATGTTGGGCCAAACTTGACTCACAGACATCGTCAGCAGCGCCTGCAATGGGCAGAGCAACATGTCAGATGGACTAGACTGCAGTGGAATGCTGTCCTATTCACAGACGAGAGCAGATTCAACATATCCTTTGCCGATGGACGTATGCGGATTTGGCGACGGTGTGGAGAGCGCTTTTCAGATTGCTGTGTTCGTCAGCACAACCGATTTGGAGGTGGCAGTATTCACATTTGGGGAGGATTCAGTTTTCACCATCGCTTGCCTCTTCACGTCTTCCGTGGAAATGATAATGCTGGGACATATCGAGATGAGGTTCTGGATGCATTGGTTGCTCCTGCATTCACAAATTATCCAGACCTGCAGCTTCTCCAGCAGGATAACGCACGTGCGCACACTGCATGCATTACGCAGCAATATCTACAGCAGCAGAACATTGTGACGATTGATTGGCCTGCCCTATCACCAGACATGTCTGTAGTGAAATTGACAGAGATACAACGGTAAAATACCTCCAGAGATAACATTTAAGGATAAAAACATAATGCGTAGGCTGCTGATGTACATGATCGCCCAGACCGCGGGTCATCACCCTCCATAAAAATTGACTCGCTAGACAGGAGGGGAACGGCGGATAAAAAGGAAAAAATATGACTGGAAAGATTGCGTGAGACTGGCAAGGCTAAGGAGACGCAATTGGGGGGGATGGAGGAAAGTAAAAATTCACGTCCCCCAAATTGACACGAGGTACGGAATGGACGCTTTTGCGATACCAAGCCCTTGATTTGAATTCAGCGGCTAAACGCAGATGTTCGAAATATTACAAAATTTAAAAAGTACTTTTTTCTTAATATTAATGTTAGGAATATAAAAATTAGCTGGCCGGATGGCCCATTCTGAGCAGTGAACTAATATGGTCTTAATTTTACAGACGGATAGATAATATTGAAGATAATGACAAAAGACAGTGTTGTTCACATCATCGACAGACTGTATTGAATCTAAAAGTGTCGCTATTTGCACAAAAAAACACGACCTCGAGACGCAGGTGTTCAAATCTACTTAGTATGGAAGAGACGGGATATTGTGGTGGCTGTGTCTAAAAATAACTTTTAACGACAAAATTTTGGAGGGGAGAGAAAGGTTGGTTCTAAAATCAAGTACATTTTTGTAGAAACACAAGTAGAGACGGACAGACTAACAGATAACCATCCATACTTGACTGAAGCATGACTGAAATGACTTTAGGGTAGGAAATTTGAATTTAAAATAAACCTAGGCAGTGATTGGCCACAGACAATCATATTATTAGCGCTCAGAGCTCATTTGGGGCCATTCTTCAATAGTTGTTCAGTGATAGACACAGATTTTAAAGTGTGGTGATTTCCATATGAAAGAAAGTGAAAGAAGTTTAGGGACGCCATACTATAGCCAGCAGCTCAGCTGAGTTTTGCTAGCAATTCTGTGTTATTTATTCATAATCTGGTAAGATTGAAATTATTTCCTTATATATTTTGAATATTGTTTCATGTTTGAGTGATTTGATACTGCCATATCGAAATCTAGCCTTACAAACAAGTAGGGATTTGCTCTAGACCCCCCGCCCTAGTCAGGGTCTAGGGACCAACAATATACATAAACTCCAGCAAGGGTTAGGCAAGATAGATCAAGTGTTGAGAATAATGAAACATATTACCTATCCTCTTTTAGGGCAGAAAACTAATAAAGATTTTTCAGAATCTATAGTCTGGGAGGATCTATCTGATGTAAAACCACCATGGTAAATGTGCTGTTTGGTCAGAGAGATCTGACCTGTCTGTATGATGTGGTTGTTGTGTCAGTGTTGTGTCCAGACGTGGGTAGAGAATAGATTTTGACACATGGCCCATACTTTGATTGCAGAGCTGTGAGTTTCTGTTGTCAACAAAGCCGTGTCTATTCAGTTGGTGACTTTACTCGAGTGTATCTGTGCAGTACTTGTGACAGAGACCACCATTATTGCCCGCCAGCACGGAGAGGTGGGACCACAAGATTTCAGCACCAGAGCTACAACTACAAGATGAGTGAGCCTCTGGTCTGCTGGACATTCACCAACGCTTTGTAGTTACTAATACCCCCATAAAAATTCCCACCATTTTCTGGACACTGTGTAGTCAATATAGACAGGTGTGATGAGGCCACCCCAACAGCACAAACATTAACTATCCTCCCAAGTAGATGACTACTAGAACATTTTAATAAAACTAACTAGTATAGTACATATATATGTACACTATTGCATTTATGATATAATATTCCATGCATTTCTTTCATAATCTCTAAATCCTTTTAAGTTCTGGTCAACCTAAAAAATTGATCCAGAACAAAATAAATGTAATATAATTCTATCAAAAAATTTTACACACGGGAGTTAGTTCAGTGTATTTTAACATTTATTAATATTATTAGTCTTGTTAAATATCTGTGGGTATATCTATAACCTATTACACCACACTACATATCATAACCCTAGACACTTTACGTAGCCACATTCATTAAAAAAAATTAAGTGTGAGGTCGTAGTGGTAGCAAGAAAGGCCTTCTGACAATTCTCAACTACATTTTATCTCAGGAGCCTTCACAGCTGGCCTCATACAATTACATTTAGTAATATCACCATCATACAATACCATCAACACCACTACATAAATTGGGGTCTTGTCCAGGGATAATTAGCCCAACAGTAATATTAGGATCTCCTGGTGGGAGAAATAAAAGTAGGGAAATAAATTGTAAAATTCCCTTTAAAATTAAAAGTGTCCCTGCAGATAAAAGTTGGTGAATCTTCACAGCCAGTAATAATTAATTAGTTAACTGGTTAGTTAGAATTGGTTAGACTATAGTCATAAGAAGTACTTAGTGTATTTACTGGTTAGAGAATTATCTTGTATATTATTATATTGTCTAAAAAGTATGGCGGAGCTGGCAAAATTTAGATCAGCTGCTGTGCTCACCGCGAAGGAGATGGGAATGGATGGTCAAATTTTAATTCAATATGTAACGGCTGAATGTGATAAATATATTGAACGGGAAGAAAGGAGATTAGAAAAAGAGGCTGAAAGAAAATTAGAGGCTGAAAGGTTAGCTGAAGAGAAGAGGTTACAAATTGAGGCTGATAGAGACATTAAGAGGCTGCAGATTGAGGCAGAAGAAAAACGACAGCAAAGGGAGGCAGAAGATAAAAAGGCCGAAAGGGAGGCAGAAGAAAAAAAGGCCGAAAGGGAAGCAGAAGATAGAAGGTTGCAAAGGGAGCACGAATTACGACTAAGGGAGCTGGAATTACAAGGCCCGGCCCCTGAAAATGGTGCCAGCCCTTTTGCCTCAGATGCTACGCCCTGTCTGGGAGCCTCAAACTCAGCTATGGGGTTTCATTTAGACCATTTTGTTGAAAAAGACGATGACATAGAGGGGTACCTAGGACGTTTTGAGTTATTAGCTACTACCTATGGGTTAGAGAGAGAGAGGTGGAGCTTAAAGCTATCACAGGGATTGAGAGGTACTTCTTATGAAGTATTTGCCAAAATGAACAGGGAAGACCAAGACAATTATGACATGTTAAAGCAGGCTTTGTTATTAAGGTACGAGAAGAATGGTGAATTTTATCGTAAGAAATTTAGAAATGCCAAACTGTTGTCTGGGGAGACATACCACCAATTCTCTGCTAGACTAGAAACCTATTTGGAGAAATGGACGGCTCTGGGGAAGACCCAAGATCTTAAAGAAATGATCATGATTGAGCAATTGAGAGAGTCCATGGCTCCAGACATGAGAAAATTTCTCATGGAACAAGGTGCAGAGAAGTTGGGGGAAATTTTAAATGTTGCTGAGAGGTATCAGGCAGCTCAGGCAGAGGTAAGTGGTGCTAAAAAGAAGCACATAGACAATTTTAAAGCTCCACAGCAATTTAATAAATTTGATAATAGAGAGCAGGGAAATAAAGGTACGACAAACTTTGAGCGGCCAAGAAATGACTATCGCGACAGAAACTCACAGTTCAATGACCAAAAGTTCAATGAAAGAAAACCGTTGAACCAAGGAAAAAGATGGTGTAAATGGTGCAAGAAGGATAACCATAACACCGAATTTTGTAGAAGGAAACCTTCAAACATTGCTGCAATGAAGTCGGGGACGCAAAGATTAAAGGTTAATCCTAAGGGACAACAGGAACCTTATCACCCCCCAGTTTGTGAGGATGTTATTTGTAATGGGGTCACCATAAGGTGCCTTTATGATACAGGTTTGGATTATGATTCAGTTGTGAAGTCTAGCCTAGTGGACCCAAGTCAGTATACCACAGAAACAGTGGAAATACAAGGAGCGACTAAGGACATACCACTCATGACACTTCCCATCGCAAGGATAACGGTGAAAACTCGCTATGTGGAAGGAGAAATCAGAGCAGCAGTGATAGATGAACCAATCTACCCTCTGATATTGGGGTGTAGATACGTCTTCTTGGGGAACCCCGAGAAACCTGTGATCATGGCGACAGTGCAGACCAGGTCACAGAAGAAGGAGGAAGAAGGTGAACCTATAAATGCTCATCCAGAGGAGATGAGGAAGGCGCAGGCTGAGGATAGGACACTCAAGCCCTGTTTTAAAAAATTGCCCAAATGCCACACACCTCCGAGTAAGGGGGAATATTTTATGAAGAACAAACTCTTATACAGGAAGGCCGGAACTGGAACAAATGGTCACAACCAGCTGGTTCTTCCCACTTCATATAGAGATAAAGTGATGGAACTCGGGCATGCGATTCCCTTCAGTGGTCATATGGGGATCAGCGCCACAGGACAGCGTATAGCTTGTCATTACTTCTGGCCAGGGATAACGGAGGATATAAAAAGATATGTCAAATCCTGCCCTGAATGTCAAAGGGTAGCTCCAAAGCACTGGACTGCTCCCGCAACTCTAGGGGAAATGCCCATAGTGGGAACACCTTTTGAGAGGGTTGCAGTGGATATTGTAGGACCTCTCACTCGGACCAAGAGGAGGAACAGTTACATCCTTACTCTGGTGGACACTTGTTCTATGTGGGGAGAAGCGGTAGCCCTGCCATCAATTGATTCAAAACATGTAGCAGAGGCACTACTTACAATATTTACCCGATTAGGATTCCCGCATCAAATCTTGACGGATAATGGTTCTCAGTTCAAGGGGAAACTAACGGAAGAAGTTTTTAAGCTATTTCAAGCCAGGCACTTTCATTGTAGTCCGTACCATCCACAAGGGAACGACCAGGTAGAGAGGTTCAATGGGACTCTCATTTCTATCCTGAGAAAGCTGGCACACGAAAAACCGGATCTGTGGGATCAATTCCTGCCCGCCGCATTGTTTGCGTACCGGGAGGTACCACATAGTTCAACCGGGATGGCTCCCGCAACTCTGCTATTTGGGAGGCCAATAAAAGGTCCTTTAGAAGCTTTATTAAGGACCTGGACAGATGAGAAGGCGGAAGAGACTGTTACCTCATCGTATCAATATGTGAACGAACTGACCACTCGTTTGAAAACTGGATGGAAACTGGCAAATGATAATTTGAAACAAGCCAGGAAGAAACATGCAGCATATTTTAATAGGAAGGCAAAGGACAGGGAACTGGCAGTCGGAGAGAAGGTGCTGCTTCTACTACCCGGAAGCCAGAATAAATTACAAATTGGTTGGCAAGGTCCATATACGGTTCTAGAGAAGGTGTCTAGAACAAACTATAAAATTGACAAAAAGGGGAAGGAGAAAGTTTATCATGTAAACCTGTTAAAGAAGTATCTGGACAGACCACTCCAGGAAAGCACCCCCTTATTGACCTTGGCTATTGCAACCCAGATGCAAAAAGAACCACTCACCTCACATGAATACCCATTACATCCTTGTGAAACAGCAGCACAGGTAAAAGTCAGTAAGCACCTGACTAAAAACCAGAGGGAGAGAGTTCAACAGGTTCTGGAGGAACATACAGATGTATTAACAGATAAACCAGGCCATACAAATTTGCTACAGTATGACATGAAACTGGTAGACTCAAACCCAATCTGTATGAGAGCCTATTCTATTCCGTTCGCGAAGGAGAAGGCATTGAAGGAAGAAATAGAGTATTTGTTGAAGAAGGGGATTATTTCGCACAGTGAATCACCTTTTAGTTCTAGTGTCGTTTTGTTGAGGAAACCGTCTTGGGAACACAGACTGTGCATAGATTACAGGAAACTGAATGCTGTCACAGAAGGACAAGTGGATCCATTACCAGACACAAAACAGTTATTTGCCAGACTGAACAAGGCAAAATACTTTTCAAAGGTGGATCTTAGTAAAGGCTATTACCAGATCCCAGTGAAGCCTGAAGTGAGACCTTATTTGGCTTTTAGCACTTCGGATGGACATTATGAATTCAATATGCTACCATTCGGACTGAAAAATGCTCCGAGTGTGTTTTCAAGGATGATGCGAAAATTGTTGGATCCCCTGAATAACCCATGTATCACGAATTTCATGGATGATATTCTCGTCGCCACAGAGACATTTGAAGAACACATTGAAGCTCTGGAGATGTTGTTTGATAGACTTCGGGAGGCGAACTTAACTGCTAGGCCAACAAAATGTTGTATTGGATGCAAAGAGTTGGAATTCTTGGGACACACTGTATATCAGGGTAATATGACCCCTGATCCTAAGAACTTGGAAAAACTGCAGAGAGCACCTAGGCCACAAACAAAAAAAGACGTGCGATCATTCGTGTCGTTATGCGGATTTTATCAGAAATACATCAAAAAATTTTAACGCTATTTGTGCTCCTCTGACTGATCTGACTCGCAAGGGACTTCCAGATAAAATTATTTGGACTGCACAATGTGAACTAGCGTTCCAAGAGTTAAAGGAAAAACTCACTAGCAAGCCTATTCTCAAACTGCCTGATTTGACACAGGACTTTGTCTTAAGAACCGATGCAAGTAATGTAGGACTCGGAGGGGCTTTGTTGCAAAGATCATCTTCACCTGATGGGGAACTTAAACCAGTCGCTTATGCAAGCCGCAAATTGAATAAGGCGGAACAAGGATACTCCACAAGCGAAAAAGAATGTTTAGCATTAATCTGGGCAATAAAGAAGTTTCAAATCTATCTGTATGGTAGGACTTTTGTGGTGGAGACGGACCATCAGCCTCTCGTGTTCTTGTCTCAGGCTAAGCATGAAAACGCAAGATTGCTGAGGTGGTCTTTGTTGCTTCAACCTTATCAGTTTAGTATCCAATATATCCCAGGCAAATTGAATGTCGGTGCAGATTTCCTCAGTCGGCACCCCTGTGATCAAAATTAGAGTAGTGGCAGACGTGAGGAGTAATTTTACCTATGTGTATCGCTGGTGTTGGAACTTGCCATAGGCATGTTTTCAAGTGGGGAGATGTGTAGTGAAATTGACAGAGATACAACGGTAAAATACCTCCAAAGATAACATTTAAGGATAAAAACATAATGCGTAGGCTGCTGATGTACATGATCGCCCAGACCGCGGGTCATCACCCTCCATAAAAATTGACTCGCTAGACAGGAGGGGAACGGCGGATAAAAAGGAAAAAATATGACTGGAAAGATTGCGTGAGACTGGCAAGGCTAAGGAGACGCAATTGGGGGGGATGGAGGAAAGTAAAAATTCACGTCCCCCAAATTGACACGAGGTACGGAATGGACGCTTTTGCGATACCAAGCCCTTGATTTGAATTCAGCGGCTAAACGCAGATGTTCGAAATATTACAAAATTTAAAAAGTACTTTTTTCTTAATATTAATGTTAGGAATATAAAAATTAGCTGGCCGGATGGCCCATTCTGAGCAGTGAACTAATATGGTCTTAATTTTACAGACGGATAGATAATATTGAAGATAATGACAAAAGACAGTGTTGTTCACATCATCGACAGACTGTATTGAATCTAAAAGTGTCGCTATTTGCACAAAAAAACACGACCTCGAGACGCAGGTGTTCAAATCTACTTAGTATGGAAGAGACGGGATATTGTGGTGGCTGTGTCTAAAAATAACTTTTAACGACAAAATTTTGGAGGGGAGAGAAAGGTTGGTTCTAAAATCAAGTACATTTTTGTAGAAACACAAGTAGAGACGGACAGACTAACAGATAACCATCCATACTTGACTGAAGCATGACTGAAATGACTTTAGGGTAGGAAATTTGAATTTAAAATAAACCTAGGCAGTGATTGGCCACAGACAATCATATTATTAGCGCTCAGAGCTCATTTGGGGCCATTCTTCAATAGTTGTTCAGTGATAGACACAGATTTTAAAGTGTGGTGATTTCCATATGAAAGAAAGTGAAAGAAGTTTAGGGACGCCATACTATAGCCAGCAGCTCAGCTGAGTTTTGCTAGCAAT
Source organism: Oreohelix idahoensis (assembly GCA_024509875.1). Lineage (NCBI taxonomy): Eukaryota > Metazoa > Mollusca > Gastropoda > Stylommatophora > Oreohelicidae > Oreohelix > Oreohelix idahoensis. The sequence goes on from JAMPIV010000442.1 coordinate 68,265, forward strand.
TCTGTGTTATTTATTCATAATCTGGTAAGATTGAAATTATTTCCTTATATATTTTGAATATTGTTTCATGTTTGAGTGATTTGATACTGCCATATCGAAATCTAGCCTTACAAACAAGTAGGGATTTGCTCTAGACCCCCCGCCCTAGTCAGGGTCTAGGGACCAACAATATACATAAACTCCAGCAAGGGTTAGGCAAGATAGATCAAGTGTTGAGAATAATGAAACATATTACCTATCCTCTTTTAGGGCAGAAAACTAATAAAGATTTTTCAGAATCTATAGTCTGGGAGGATCTATCTGATGTAAAACCACCATGGTAAATGTGCTGTTTGGTCAGAGAGATCTGACCTGTCTGTATGATGTGGTTGTTGTGTCAGTGTTGTGTCCAGACGTGGGTAGAGAATAGATTTTGACACATGGCCCATACTTTGATTGCAGAGCTGTGAGTTTCTGTTGTCAACAAAGCCGTGTCTATTCAGTTGGTGACTTTACTCGAGTGTATCTGTGCAGTACTTGTGACAGAGACCACCATTATTGCCCGCCAGCACGGAGAGGTGGGACCACAAGATTTCAGCACCAGAGCTACAACTACAAGATGAGTGAGCCTCTGGTCTGCTGGACATTCACCAACGCTTTGTAGTTACTAATACCCCCATAAAAATTCCTACCATTTTCTGGACACTGTGTAGTCAATATAGACAGGTGTGATGAGGCCACCCCAACAGCACAAACATTAACTATCCTCCCAAGTAGATGACTACTAGAACATTTTAATAAAACTAACTAGTATAGTACATATATATGTACACTATTGCATTTATGATATAATATTCCATGCATTTCTTTCATAATCTCTAAATCCTTTTAAGTTCTGGTCAACCTAAAAAATTGATCCAGAACAAAATAAATGTAATATAATTCTATCAAAAAATTTTACACACGGGAGTTAGTTCAGTGTATTTTAACATTTATTAATATTATTAGTCTTGTTAAATATCTGTGGGTATATCTATAACCTATTACACCACACTACATATCATAACCCTAGACACTTTACGTAGCCACATTCATTAAAAAAAATTAAGCGTGAGGTCGTAGTGGTAGCAAGAAAGGCCTTCTGACAATTCTCAACTACATTTTATCTCAGGAGCCTTCACAGCTGGCCTCATACAATTACATTTAGTAATATCACCATCATACAATACCATCAACACCACTACAATGTCCCCTATAGAACATCTGTGGGACGAGCTTGGACGCAGAGTCTACAGGCAAGGTTCTCCAGCTAATCTGCAACAGCTCGAAGCTGCTCTTACACGTGAATGGGGCTTGATTCCCCGGAATTTCCTTCAGAGACTTGTGCGTTCCATGCGGAGCTGCTGCCAAGCTTGTTTGCAAGCACACGGTGGACATACCAGATACTGAGGATAGTGTGAATGAATTTTTTTATTGGTTGCATTTTTGGTTTTCTCCCTTGCCTACACAGAATGCAATGAATTTCATAACAATGAAATGTACAAATTAATTACCAGCATGGATTCATAGGAAAATGAATAAAGATTCCAAATATGTAAACTTGTAAACACTTATATTTACATTTCACACTCTGTTCCTGGATTATACAGGTGGTGCGTTTTTAATGTGCTTCAGTATATATTTTTTCATTATTAACATGTCAACTAATAATATTAATATGTGAAAATTGCTTGTGGATGTCCAAGTCATTTGAGGCTGGCAACCTCAGCATATAGAATGATAATTTCATAAACCACCACTGTCAAGGCTGGTGACTGCTTTATTGCGAGTTTCTTATAAAGAACCAAAAGCAGAGGTAGTCCCAAGTTCCATATGGAGCAGGGAATGAATGATGAAAGAAATGATGTACATACTTGTTGTATTATTAACCTTTTCAACCAGTGTAAATGTAAAACATATTCACTCTAAATGTAATGAAAGTTTCAACCTTTTCAACCAGTGTAAATGTAAAACATATTCACTCTTTCACCTTTTCAACCAGTGTAAATGTAAAACATATTCACTCTAACTGCAATGAAAGTTTACAACCTTTTCAGCCGATGCAAATGTAAACATATTAAAACTATATTGTTAACATTTTCAACTAAAGTTAAATATAAAACTATTCATTTTAAATTTAAAGATAGTTTTTCGCCCACTGGGATTAAGATTAATTTTCAGAGAGGGTAAAAGTTCTGAAGATAGATGGTATGGTGGAATAGGAAGATGGGGACACATAAGTATGTGTCGGGAAACTCAGTACTCAGAGGATATTTGTTTCTCTTCTTTTGCCATACTAGTTGGTGGTGCCAGTTGAGGGTACTATTTCTGGAACAAGTGAGGGTATACGTGTCCTGAAGTTGACGCTGGACACCATCATCAGATGGCTCTTAGAGACGCAGGACCAGCTTTGCAGTTACTCCCTGATTTTACTTGGAACGTGCTGCAACTCTTAATCTTGACCAGGAACGTGAGCAATCCAGTCACCTATCTGTGAAGAACCAAAACACTAGCGGGAGCAAAAACCTCATTGGCAGCTAAGTAGTCAAATAAAAGCTGCCAAGTGAAACTTCCCCTTACATAATTCCCCATTAACATCATATGATGCTGATCCATTTTTGTTGAAGAATATTCAATTTTTAATAACTGTTAAAACCTAAGAGATTATTAAATTTGTTATTTATATCTATCCAAATTTAAAGTTGATTTAATCATTTTGAATGTGCTGTATCCATATGTCTCAGACAATTACTTAAATACACTCAATCAGAGCTACTAAATAATAAGAGGAAATTCGCTGAATTAACTCAGCTGGGGGCTTGAACGAGCTAACGAATTATAAGATAACACTATCCTTCACAAAAGTTGTTGGCAGATCCTAGAGTTAACGTTCTCAGCCAATGCAGCATTGTTCTCGCTTTTCTGGATATCTTGTGAACACTGCCTGTAGGTAGAAGCATCATTATCCTTCTACCTACAACTCTGCCAAGAGTAATCTTGTGCGATGGTAGACACATTTGAAGACCCACATCAGTTGGCCAATGTTGGACCACTACTGCAGAGCTAAGTGGAGGTAACCGTTGACAGATAGTATCATCATGCAGTCCTTGTTCTGCAATCCCGATGGTAAGAGAGAGAGAGAGAGAGAGACCAAGGAACACGTGAAAAAGAGAACTGGTGGGGATGAAGAAGACATGAAGAGGCCTTGAGAGGATGGCACGGGACAAAAAGACTTGTCATAAGATTACCTATGCTCCCTTGGGATCTCAATGATGATGACAGAGATAGAAAGACTTGTCATAAGATTACCTATGCCCCCTTGGGATCTCAAGGATGATGACAGAGATAGAAAGACTTGTCATAAGATTACCTATGCTCCCTTGGGATCTCAAGGATGATGACAGAGATAGAAAGACTTGTCATAAGATTACCTATGCTCCCTTGGGATCTCAAGGATGATGACAGAGATAGAAAGACTTGTCATAAGATTACCTATGCCCCCTTGGGATCTCAAGGATGATGACAGAGATAGAAAGACTTGTCATAAGATACCTATGCCCCCTTGGGACCTCAAGGATGATGACAGAGATAGAAGTAACTTTTTTTGGTATTTTTGTATTATTAAGACCTTTGTCAAAGTCTAGGAAACTACAACACAATACTTAACTTGTCACACAATAAACTGCATTCTATTTAAATTGTTCATACAATAAACATTGATCTCTGGAACTTTTGAAAGTTATAAACAAGGTTGTTGTGAAGTCATGAGACTAAATAATGTTATATTGTACTATTCAGGGAATCCGTAAAACTAAAAGTCTATTGCATGTTTAGATTATAAGTAATGTCCTAATGTGCACTCATCTGTTCTATATTTGACTTTTCTGAATGTTTTATCAATGTTTTATTCAAATTTTCAGGTCGGTCCTGGGACAGAGAATTTGTCTGTGCAGAGTCTTATAGCAGACTTAATCAATGTAAGTAATTTGTTCGTCACACGAAAAATAACATTCGGGAAGTCACTAAAGAATACAATTTTTTTTTTAAGTGAAGGTTTTCTAAAGTGACAGAATACATGTTTCGTGATACTGGTACAATACTTTTTTCTTTAAGTGTAACACTAAAGTGATAGAATACTTTTTTCAGTGTAACGCTAAAGTAGTAAAATACTTTTTTGTTTAGAATAACACTAAAGTACTATTTTTAATATAGCAACAAAGCGACAGTCATTTTTTTATGTATCACACTGAAGTGACAATACTGTTTTAAAAGTATTTTTAGTAAAACACTAGACTGACAGAAGACCGTTATTTTTTTTTTTCAGTATAACACTAAAGTGAGAGAACACTTTTTTCAGTATAACACTAAAGTGGGGGAATACTTTTTTTTAATATAACACTAAAGGGAGAGAATAATTTTTTTAGTATAACACTAAAGGGAGAGAATAATTTTTTTAGTATAACACTAAAGTGGGAGAATACTTTTTTTAGTATAACACTAAAGTGGGAGAATAATTTTTTTAGTATAACACTAAACTGGGAGAATACTTTGTTTTTAGTACAACACTAAAGTGGGAGAATACTTTTTTTTTTAGTATAACACTAAAGTGAGACACCCGTGTGTTATCGGGGGCCGAAAGGGGATCAAAGAATAGTAGCAATGTACCCTACCAAGCAACTTGTAAAAAGCCACTAAGGAGGGGTGGGCAAGGGGCTGGTTACCCCATTCCGTTTACCACAAAAACTTCAACAAACACCTGTGTATAAGTCAAATATAGAATATAAATCAACTCAGCCGTCCAATAATTGATGAGGGAAACGTGGAAAGAACTTGAACTGTTGGCACGTGACAAGAGGATTTGGCATGTGTTTGTTGAAGGCCTATGCTCCTTGGGGAGCTAAAGGGTATTGATTGATTGACTAAAGAGAGAGAATACTTTTTTTAGTTTAACACTAAAGTGAGAGAATACTTTTTTTAGTTTAACACTAAAGTGAGAGAATACTTTTTTTAGTTTAACACTAAAGTGAGAGAATACTTTTTTTAGTTTAACACTAAAGTGAGAGAATACTTTTTTTTAGTTTAATACTAAAGTGAGAGAATACTTATTTTTCAGTTTAACACTAAAGTTAGAGAATACTTTTTTGTTTTTAGTATAACCATAAAGTGACATAATATTTTTTTAAAGCATTGCACTGAAGTGACAGAAAATTTTTTTTTAAAAGTATAACACTGAGGTCACAGAATACATTTTTTTCTGTTTAGTATAACACTAAAGTGACAACATAATTTTTTTTTAGTATAACACTAAAGTGACAACTTAATTTTTTTTAGAATTACACTAAAGTGACAACATAATTTTTTTTAGTATAATTAAAGTGACAACATAATTTTTATTTAGTATAACACTAAAGTGGCAACATAATTTTATTTAGTATAACACTAAAGTGACAACATAATTTTTTTTAGTATAACACTAAAGTGACAGAATCCTTTTTTTAGTTTAACACTAAAGTGAGAGAATACTTTTTTTAGTTTAACACTAAAGTGAGAGAATACTTTTTTTTAGTTTAATACTAAAGTGAGAGAATACTTATTTTTTAGTTTAACACTAAAGTTAGAGAATACTTTTTTGTTTTTAGTATAACCATAAAGTGACATAATATTTTTTTAAAGCATTGCACTGAAGTGACAGAAAAATTTTTTTTAAAGTATAACACTGAGGTCACAGAATACATTTTTTTCTGTTTAGTATAACACTAAAGTGACAACATAATTTTTTTTAGTATAACACTAAAGTGGCAACTTAATTTTTTTTAGAATTACACTAAAGTGACAACATAATTTTTTTTAGTATAATTAAAGTGAAAACATAATTTTTATTTAGTATAACACTAAAGTGGCAACATAATTTTATTTAGTATAACACTAAAGTGACAACATAATTTTTTTTAGTATAACACTAAAGTGACAACATGATTTTTTTTAGTATAACACTAAAGTGACAACATAATTTTTTTTTAGTATAACACTAAAGTGACAACATAATTTTTTTTAGTATAACACTGAAGTGACAACATAATTTTTTTTTAGTAAAACACTTAAAGTGAGAACATAATTTTTTTTAGTATAACACTAAAGTGACAACATAATTTTTTTTAGTATAACACTAAAGTGACAGAATCCTTTTTTTAGTTTAACACTAAAGTGAGAGAATACTTTTTTTAGTTTAACACTAAAGTGAGAGAATACTTTTTTTTAGTTTAATACTAAAGTGAGAGAATACTTATTTTTTAGTTTAACACTAAAGTTAGAGAATACTTTTTTGTTTTTAGTATAACCATAAAGTGACATAATATTTTTTAAAGCATTGCACTGAAGTGACAGAAAATTTTTTTTTAAAGTATAACACTGAAGTCACAGAATACATTTTTTTTCTGTTTAGTATGACACTAAAGTGACAACATAATTTTTTTTTAGTATAACACTAAAGTGACAACTTAATTTTTTTAGAATTACACTAAAGTGACAACATAATTTTTTTTAGTATAATTAAAGTGACAACATAATTTTTATTTAGTATAACACTAAAGTGGCAACATAATTTTATTTAGTATAACACTAAAGTGACAACATAATTTTTTTTTTAGTATAACACTAAAGTGACAACATAATTTTTTTTTAGTATAACACTAAAGTGACAACATAATTGTTTGTAGTATAACACTAAAGTGACAACATAATTTTTTTTAGTATAACACTAAAGTGACAACATGATTTTTTTTTTAGTATAACACTAAAGTGACAACATAATTTTTTTTTAGTATAACACTAAAGTGACAACATAATTTTTTTTTTAGTATAACACTAAAGTGACAACATAATTTTTTTTTAGTAAAACACTAAAGTGAGTTCATAATTTTTTTTAGTATAACACTAAAGTGACAACATAATTTTTTTTAGTATAACACTAAAGTGACAACATAATTTTTTTTAGTATAACACTAAAGTGGCAACATAATTTTTTTTAGTATAACACTAAAGTGACAACATAATTTTTTTTAGTATAACACTAAAGTGACAACATAATTTTTTTTAGTATAACACTAAAGTGACAACATAATTTTTTTTAGTATAACACTAAAGTGACAACATAATTTTTTTAGTATAACACTAAAGTGACAACACAATTTTATTAATATAACACTAAAGTGACAACATAGTATAACACTAAAATAATTTTATTTTTAAAGTGACAACATAATTTTATTTAGTATAACACTAAAGTGACAACATAATTTTATTTAGTATAACACTAAAGTGACAACATAATTTTTGTTAGTATAACACTAAAGTGACAACATAATTTTTTTTAGTATAACACTAAAGTGACAACATAATTTTTTTAGTATAACACTAAAGTGACAACATAATTTTTGTTAGTATAACACTAAAGTGACAACATAATTTTATTAATATAACACTAAAGTGACAACATAATTTTATTTTAGTATAACACTAAAGTGACAACATAATTTTTTTTAGTATAACACTAAAGTGACAACATAATTTTTGTTAGTATAACACTAAAGTGACAACATAATCTTTGTTAGTATAACACTAAAGTGACAACATAATCTTTTTTAGTATAACACTAAAGTGACAACATAATTTTTGTTAGTATAACACTACAGTGACAACATAATCTTTTTTAGTATAACACTAAAGTGACAACATAATCTTTGTTAGTATAACACTAAAGTGACAACATAATTTTTTTTAGTATAACACTAAAGTGACAACATAATATTTTTTAGTATAACACTAAAGTGACAACATAATTTTTGTTAGTATAACACTAAAGTGACAACATAATCTTTTTTAGTATAACACTAAAGTGACAACATAATTTTATTAATATAACACTAAAGTGACAACATAATTTTATTTAGTATAACACTAAAGTGACAACATAATTTTTTTTAGTATAACACTAAAGTGACAACATAATTTTTGTTAGTATAACACTAAAGTGACAACATAATCTTTGTTAGTATAACACTAAAGTGACAACATAATCTTTTTTAGTATAACACTAAAGTGACAACATAATTTTTGTTAGTATAACACTAAAGTGACAACATAATCTTTTTTTAGTATAACACTAAAGTGACAACATAATCTTTGTTAGTATAACACTAAAGTGACAACATAATTTTTTTTATATAACACTAAAGTGACAACATAATATTTTTTAGTATAACACTAAAGTGACAACATAATTTTTTTTAGTATAACACTAAAGTGACAACATAATCTTTTTTAGTAGAACACTAAAGTGGCAGAACACTTTTTGGTTTATTTGTTTAGTGTAACACTGAAGTGACAGGATACTTGGTTTTTATTGTTATTTTTATTTTTTAAAATTAAGAATAAGTATGTCTAACAAATCCTAAACCAAAAATATAATAATATACATAATGCTCTATCAAACATCACAATCATACTCGTACTTTGCGTTTGTTATGGATCGTGGAGCCACCACTAAAGCTGGTCCCCTTACAGGAAGTCTGCACCAAGCAGTCACGTGATCTTGTAGTGGTGCTTTCATTGGCAATATGCTTGACATGAGAAGGTTACGAGCCACATTCACAATCTCATGTTAGTTGTCTTGTACGACATGCATGAAGGTGGAGTGGTCATACTGTTTCTTTGTCTCGTCAGCGACCCCCAGGAACAAATGGGGGCATAATGCTTACTGCATGTAATTTTTGTGTCGTACCTACAGGACGTAGTGATCATGTCTTTCCTTAACATCTATCTTTGTAGCAGTACAGTACTTTATATATTCGTTGTTTTTTTCCAGCCATCTTGTCATATTATCCTCAGTCATCCATTTTTGGTCTGTCATCTTTCCGTTGTAACTATGTTTTATTTGTCTTCATGTTACTTGTTAAAATCAGTAACTGTGTTATACATCTTGTTATACATCTTGTTATACATTTTGTTATACATCTTGTTATACATCTTGTTATACATTTTGTTATACATCTTCCCTGAAATATTCTCTTCTAATATGTCTTGTTGTCCTTGTTACTGTGGGCTAGACAGTCGCTGTTTGGCCAGGGAATCTTGGAATCTTGCAGCAAAAAGTGCATTAAATAAACTAAAAATAACTAGAAATAAACCTGCCGGTTAGCATTATTAGGCAGTCTTTATTCTGAAACCCTCAGTACTGGACTTCGAGATAGAATTAGGAATTATTGGAAGACATGGTATTAGGAAGACATGGAAAGAACTTGAAAGGATGGTACATAGCAGGGTGCCTCCGTGTGAATTAATTGCAGTCATTGGATCCACAGCTAAGGTTCTCTACTTTTGGTTTTTCGTTACATTGTTGTCGTGACACTTAGTGGGATCTAAAGTTTGTCTTCTTGAGTCAAGTGTGTCGTATGGGGCTACTATCAGCCCTTGTTGTTGTAGGATCATAGTGATGCTGTCTACCTATCTGCCTCTATGTCTTCCCGTGCCCTGAAACCAGATATGGTGTGGGCGCGTAGTGGTAGTTTATCGGGCTCCACTCTTATGAGATGGACAAAGCGGTTAATTTTCTGTCTCTCTATACACTTGATACAGGATGTAGTTCCTAAAATTCTTTTGATGTCATCATTTCTCTTTCAATCTCTCCTGGTAAATTAATGACTTTTCTTAAACATCTCATCTCAAATGGTATGTATGGATTTTCCTCTCCTGCTGTCTCGAGAGACTGCACGTGGTGATCCCGGTACCGCCGGGCCCTCCCAGTTCATCGGTTAGCGAGGCAGTAGTTTTTCTCCTGTGTCCGTAAATCGCAGCCCCCAGTCGTGATGTGCGCAAGCCGTCGAATCTCCGTATCGTGGCTCGACAACCGTCTCGAAAAAGGCCCCGCTCTCGCAATGAGTCGTGGGCCGGCAGTCAGTAAGCTGGTGTCGCCTTCGACCCGTCCTATCCGACTAGAGGGGAACGTCTTGTCGGCAGGTGGCCAGTGGTTCTCGCAAGAATAAAATCGCCGGGGCCGCCGGTATCCGCTCTGCACAGAGCGCTGTCTCCCTCTGTTGAGGCAGGGTTTGGTTGTTGCAATTGTCGGCTAACTCTCCTGTTTACAGTTGCTAAGATCTATCCCTTGTTTTCTTAGCCAATTATGGTATCGTGCTGTTGGTAGTAAGTTACGCGAAGGTGGGATACAAGATTTGTCAACATCATAATATTTCAATTCCCAACGTTCATAGACTTGATAAGTCGTTCCTTGAGTCCATCACAATTTAATATATCGATTCCATACATAAACAGTTCACACATGGTCATCATGAATAAAATACATATTAACTTCAGTTCATACTTCGTATATGATTTATCTGCAAATCAGTCCTTGTCAAATAGCATGAATTATTATAGGCAGAACGTCATAACTATATGTACGCGTGGTTGCTGATCCCAACGACCGACAGTGAGATTATGCGTGTGGAAAAATATAATCAATAAGGACTGTTAATTCCTCCCGACTTTGGTTTAGTCAATTACTAACCTGAAACGTTCATCTCTTTCATAGAATCAGTGGACTGACCCATGTCCATATTTAAATACAATATAACTGTGTGGCATTCCATGCCCGACACTATAAGAATACAAGGACACGTCTTCTCAGTTCGACGGTCATACAAGAAAGGGTCCCGTCTCTTGGTCACGGTGCGTGACCTACCAACGCTGATACGTCATAGCGTTCAATAGTCTAATAATATTTTACATTACATTAAATGCTGTAACCCCTAAAATCGTATGCTGCTAACCTCTAGCAGACGATGCCAATTAAAATACCGTAACAATTCCCTGTCCACCGGGGGGAAAAAAATCTATTCGATAGATTTTTTTTTTGAAAACCTAAGTGAATAATCTCAAAAATTTAACAAAGATGCGACATATGGCCTACGATGTTCTGTCTAGAACAGTGTCGTGGTCATGTCGACTAACTAACAGTCATATAATCTACTAACGATCATGTTATACACAAATGTTATATTAACTAAAAGAAAATGTGTAATGCTGATATTTAATTAACTAATTAACTTAAAGTCTGTCGTAATGAAATGTCATGTCAAGACTAAACTAACTAATTAAAATAATTAATTATATTAAGTGTGTATTAAGAGTCAAGTTATTGAAAATCTAATGCAAGAAAATGAAAGACGATGTCATGAGACAAGAATAATAAAAAATAAAAACCAAATAAGAAATAAAGTAGGGAAAGAAAATAACGTATAAATTTAACTTGGTTATGTGTGTTTGACAATAATCATATGTGTTAACTGGTTAATACCTATCTAACTTAACTAACTAAATAAGAAACTAATATGTAATGTGTCAACATAATTATTAAATATGCAATATGATTATGTAATTCATTATTATATCTAAGAATATTACTTAGAATTATGTGAGATTCTTTTCTTTTATTCATTTTTTTCATGTTTCATTTTTTCTTCCATTTCTTTTCATCTTTTTATCACATTTCATTTTAATTTCCATTAATTCAACAGCTAAGTTAAAATTAATTAACATTGGATGGGACGATCCATCCGTAGTCTTGATCCTTGTGAATTCCCATTCGAGAAGACTGTTTAAGTATTCTGATTTAGAATAAATATAGATATTCTTAACGTCCAAGAATTCCTATCACAAACTGCAATTAGTTCGAAATGTCATTAAGTATTATTTTTGACATTGTCTCAACTAGTTTCATCCGGAACGGACACTAGCCAAATTCCCGGCGTAAAATACGAATACATTGTCTCTTGATTTAGTTCATTTCGTATCACACTTGTCTGTACAAGTTATTTAGTTGAATCGTAAGCAAAGGTTTATCTCCATGTCAAGAATTTCGCGATAGGATTCAGTCTCCTGTGACACGTAATTTCGGTTGACGTATTAGAAAAGTGTCAGTGTTGATTACTCGACATCCAAAGGATTTCTGGATAGTGCGTCTGCGACAATATTGTCTGTTCCAGAAATGTATTCAATCGTAAAGTTGAAAGGCTGAAGGAGAATGGCGTATCTTGTCAGTTTCGAGCTCTTGTGATTGCCCAGATGACAGATAAGAGCTCCCTATCGACTGTGGAGTACTTGACTTCTGGTGGCTTAAGTTTGCGTGAGACGTACAGTGTTTGATGAAGGACGTCGTCATGATATTGGAGCAAACATGCGCCAATGCCGTAATTACTCGCATCTATAAGGAGGATAAACTTTTTGGAAGCATCAGGTAGTCTCAAAATAGGTGGGTGTGAAAAAATATCAATTATTTGACGGAATATTCTATCACATTCACCAGTCCATGTCACCTTCACTGGCCTGTCTTTTTTTTTTTTTAACAAAGATGACAAGACAGCCGTGTTAGATGACAAATAAACCTATGCTGTATGGGGCTGAGCATAGTTGAAACATTTAAACAACTTACTGTCTCTTGTAGGCATGGTAACACAAATAAGACAGGAATACGAAGTGTTATCGTAGATAAGACAACACAAGTGTCACCTAATAGACAAGCCTACAAGATCTAAGTCATATAAGAATAAATGACCAATAAAGAAAAGAAATGATGACTGACTAGTGCTGAGTCATCAAAGATGTGACGAACAGTGTTACCGTAACCTGTTATCTGCGTGACGCAGAATCAGGTACTAATTTCAATCTCAAAGAATGGTGGTGAAAATAAACACCATTGTCATGCTCGATAACGCTTCGAGCATCTCTGTTGTTACGAAATGTAACCAGAGCTTCACCATACCTGTTGTTGGTAGGTGGCAACAGGTGCACAAACCTAACGTCTGCCGTGTACTTAAAGAAATTACTAAGTGCCTGCCAGGTAGTATCCTGCGGCAGATTTCGCACTAACACCGTGCGAGAATACGCATTTTTCCCAATATAAGTAGTATCATTGTCACGACCATGGGAAAAAGATTGATGTGCAACATGAGTTAATTGAGGTACCTTGCCATGTATGTCCCTCATATAAGTATTATTCTTTCCATAGACTGGAATAGTATGTTGGGCCTGAGTATAATGACCCTTACCCTGTAATAATGTATTTGTAGCACGTGTAGTCGTAGAAGGATCACAAGAACGACCTACATTCTTTCGTTTAAATGTGCTGGTATTAATTTTATTTGGTATCTTTCCGTTATTCTTAACTCCAGCATTATTTTTCACCATCTTATTCTTTTTAGTACTCTTCTTTTTAATGTCGACATCATCAACAATTTTCTTTGGATCAGTTGTAGCCTGATCCTGTCTCCAACATCTATTTTCCGAATTAGCCTTAGTATCTTGTCGAGGGAAAGTATATTTCCCCCGGAAAGATCTAATAATATTCACTGGGTGTGTAGACACCTTAGTATCACACGTATTACTGACTGCCTGTCGTAAAATACGTTTATCCCCTCTGTTGTTCGACAATGTATTTTTACCTGCCAGTACATCAAGTAGACAATCGACCCTCTTCCTTAATTTATTCCTTTCTGAAGTCAGAAAAGCAATCCCCTGCCTCTGTTTCTTATTTATTTTATCCAAGTTAATGTTTATATTTTTCTCATTATCCTGTAAAGAATCGAGTCTGATCAGTGCTGTTGACAGTTGATAAATCTGTTGTTGTGTTTCTTTTCTCAGGTCAGTATACCTATGTTTCTCAGCTAGGAGTAACGTTTCTAATGCAGTCACCCTGTCATCACTGAAACAATCATCACTCGATGTAGATATAGTAACACTAATACCAGACTCTGTATTACTTTACCCATCTGGTCATTCAGCAGCTGTTTCACTAAGATTACCTCGTCGTCCAACTCTTTTTCCTGTCTAAAACAAAATTCATGAAATTTATCATTATTTGTCCGACATACATCCATTACATTATTGTCATCAAATGATGCAATATCATTTTTCCTTATTTCTATTTCAATCTTAGATTTAATGCCCCTATTTAGACAGAACTGTTTATATTGTTCCTTATCATAGTAAATGGATCCTAAATGCACATCATCAGTGAGAATCAACTCACATTGGATGGCCTGGTCTGTATAACCATCTGATCTTAACTCAGTATCAATCTTATTAGTAAGTGCAATCTCCCTATCCTTGAGCCTCGTTATTGTTTCATTCAGCTTTATGATCTCAATATCCTTCAATGAAATGTCATTGGTCTGCCTTTTATTGATTTCAGTAAGGTCCAAGATTTTATTTTTATTTTCCATCAGTGATTTCTCCAGATTAGAGACTTTATTATTAGTCAAACTTTCTGTTTGAACCTGAAGAAATTTTACTTCTTGATTTGCAAGTTCCACTTCCCGTGTCTTCAATCTCGAATTATCAGTATTGGTTTCAAACCTTAGTAAACTCGCCTCATTTCGCAAGTCATTTATAGACTTTTCTTGACTGGCAATAATCTCCAATAATTCTTCTTCTCTTTTCTCATCAATGGTTTCTAGGATTGTCACTCTTTTCTGCTTATTCCATGTGTTGTGCGTTTGTTGATCATAATCATTGTCGCCTAGAATAGCATTATGAATGTTATTCATTATGAAACCATGTTGGACATGTACGTACCGTTCCACAAAAGTACAAAACACTCCACCTAGTAAGTCTGCTATGTCCCTAGCTATAATCATATGTGGGACAGAATGAAAATTAATATCCACAAAATTTGTTAAATCGGATGCTGTACGACGTAAAAAATTATCTAATACAAAATCTTCAAGGTATTGGCCCTGGAAATCATCATTAATCCCTTCCTGGAGGATATTCCTCAGAAAAGACATTATGTCTGACCTAGACGTTTTATCTGATACCATCTCATCAACACCTATTTCTTTAACAACTAACTCACTATCAACATTCTTTTCTTGTATACATTCTGCCCTCAAAGTAGTGTCAATCTTATTTAACTCCACGGCAATACTCTTTGTTTGATCAAGCAATTTTCTTAATGAACTAACTTCAGACCTTAGTTCACTATTTTCCTCATTGAGTTTATCTAATTTCATTTTATTATCAGTTAATTCTATCTGATATCTTTTCTCTTCTGACATATCATTCTGTAATTTCAAACGAGTAATCTCAGACTTCAGTTCTTGAATCTGAGTCGATTGTGTATGACACTTACAACTTAAAGATGCACGTTGCTTTTCAATCTCAACATTAAGACTATTTTCTCTTCTCAATGAGATTACCTCCTCCTCTAACTTCTTATTCTGTACAGTAATAGAATTAAAAAATTCCTTATTATGCGCTGTCACCAGCGTCATCTGATTCTTCAGTGAAGAATTTTCAGACTCCACAACTAACAATTTCTTTTCGTACTCTATTTGGAACTGCTGCATTTCACTAGTAAGGGCTTTTTCATTAACTTGATGTTCTGTTCTTTTATGACCTTCGTGAACATCATCAAATATCGCATGATGGATGTTCTTTAATACCTGATCATGCTCGACATTAATGTAGCGACTCAAAAATGTAAGAAATTTCTCCCCCAGTAAATCTGATAACTCTTTAGCCATTGCTATATGAGGCATGGAATGAAAATTAGCCTCAGCAAAATTCTTTAAATGTAATGCAGCTTGACATAAAAATTGATCCATTATATATTTCTCACATGCTGGGCCTTTTAATTCATTATAACGCCAACTATCAATATATATCTCCTCCAACACGGAACTCATGTCCACTATATCCGTATCAGAATCCATAGTGACTGACTCACTTAATCAACTATTACTATTAATCACCAATCCAAATTAATCAATTAATTATATTCTTGTATTATTAGTTGTAAGTTCCACAACTATATAATATTTTGTAATAATATTACGTGTACCCACTAATATAGATCATAAATTGTTATGATATTTATTTATTTAAGATGCTGAAATGATATCATGCACTTAATATTAGTATTTAGTAATTATGGGTATTGTCCCAATATAATTAAGTTATTCAATCAATGATATGTGCTAAGTCAGAATATAGTACTGGGAAAATGTACTAATGAACATCTAATATGTCTGTCATACTCAAGGCAGACCATAAATTTAAAATGATTAATCAGTATATATTATATTATTATGCCGTAATCATGAGCTATAAAGTGTATTGCCACTTTCTTGAACCACCACTGCAAATTGGTGCAAAGTCCCTAATTCATCCTCAAATTTCATAAAAATTAATAAAATTCATTTACACTCTGGTTATTGACTAAATTGTAGTATTATTATTATATGATAAATGTATGAGATGAAGACACACAAGACAATTAGTCAACCAAGGATTACAAAACAGTAGTACGATACGACAATGACATTTTCACAATTAAAAATGAATTTACAAACTAAGTAGAACAAGCGGAAGTACCGTAAGCAAGAAGGAAGGTCACTGATTGACCTAAGGCGAGGTTGAACTCAAATCTAGAATACAAAAAAAATTGAATGCAAAAAGTAATGACGTCATAGGACTCATGAACGGACATATATTAACAATTCAAATAAATTATAGAAAGATGGAGAAAATACGAAATAGTTACGAACAAATTACAGAAATGAATAAAAAATTGGAACTAAATACACTAGAATACACTGGTTATTACTAGACTAGACATCTAACATGCAAGGTTAATTAATGGCAGATACGAACGGACGAATCATCGGAAAGTCGTCGATGGGTTCTTCGTTAAGTGCAATTAACTGACGGCCCTATAGTGCGATTAAAACCAATTTGGACGTCCGGGGAGCCATGAAATTGGTTTCAATTCTCCTCCCAACCAACCCACGAAGTAGGAACAACACAACGGTGAAAACAGATATAACATATATATATGAAAAATAGAATAGACATGCCTGTACAGACGAAATGGACTTAGTACTGTTTTTATGAATGACAACAGTCACAATTAGACTTATCTTTCAAATGCTCCGGCGATGCCAAGTTCACCAACGGACTAGAACAATGTCTTAAAATGTCTGCTCCTCATTGGTAGGTAAATGTTATTTGGCAAGTAAATGTTCTTCATCCTTAGGTCTGCTTTGATAATTTATCTGCATTCGAATAGCCTACGCTGACGGTTGTATCTTGGTCGTTAGGCAAGTACGCACGATTCTGTGACGTCAGGTTGACCTTCGTAGTTGCGCGTGCCACGTCATATTTATGAAATCACGTGATTTTCTTACAATCGTAAACAGTCCGTGAAAATTTGCGAAAAAAATTTTTCTTTTCTTTCGATCCCCAAGCAATGGCCTACCAGTTGTTGAGGCAGGGTTTGGTTGTTGCAATTGTCGGCTAACTCTCCTGTTTACAGTTGCTAAGATCTATCCCTTGTTTTCTTAGCCAATTATGGTATCGTGCTGTTGGTAGTAAGTTACGCGAAGGTGGGATACAAGATTTGTCAACATCATAATATTTCAATTCCCAACGTTCATAGACTTGATAAGTCGTTCCTTGAGTCCATCACAATTTAATATATCGATTCCATACATAAACAGTTCACACATGGTCATCATGAATAAAATACATATTAACTTCAGTTCATACTTCGTATATGATTTATCTGCAAATCAGTCCTTGTCAAATAGCATGAATTATTATAGGCAGAACGTCATAACTATATGTACGCGTGGTTGGTGATCCCAACGACCGACAGTGAGATTATGCGTGTGGAAAAATATAATCAATAAGGACTGTTAATTCCTCCCGACTTTGGTTTAGTCAATTACTAACCTGAAACGTTCATCTCTTTCATAGAATCAGTGGACTGACCCATGTCCATATTTAAATACAATATAACTGTGTGGCATTCCATGCCCGACACTATAAGAATACAAGGACACGTCTTCTCAGTTCGACGGTCATACAAGAAAGGGTCCCGTCTCTTGGTCACGGTGCGTGACCTACCAACGCTGATACGTCATAGCGTTCAATAGTCTAATAATATTTTACATTACATTAAATGCTGTAACCCCTAAAATCGTATGCTGCTAACCTCTAGCAGACGATGCCAATTAAAATACCGTAACACCCTCCCCGCGCTAGCGACGAAATGGTCGAAGAAGACGCTCCTCTGTTCGGACAGTTATCTGGTTGATCCTGCCAGTAGTCATATGCTTGTCTCAAAGATTAAGCCATGCATGTCTAAGTTCACACTGTCCCACGGTGAAACCGCGAATGGCTCATTAAATCAGTCGAGGTTCCTTAGATGACACGATCCTACTTGGATAACCGTGGCAACCTAACTGTGGCGATTCTAGAGCTAATACATGCTTACCCCCAGGCGAACTTCTGTCTTTATTGACTGTGCGTGGTGCCCCGTCTCTGGTCCATCCCAGCTTTTGCAACAAAGACAGAAAGATGTGTCCGTTCCAGATCTCTCGCACAGTCCGACATTCTCCTCAGACCGTTGCGCCTTGAGGTGTCTGCGTTCCTTATAAAGTCAGAAATGACTGGAAGGGACGCACAATGTCCGGCACTCCCCTCAGACCTTCGGGCCTCGAGGTATCTGCGTTCCTTATAAAGTCAGCAATGCCTGAAAGGGACGCAAAATGTCCGGGTTTCCCACAGACTGTCTGCTCTCGAGGCGTCTGTTTCCCTTATGTAGTCACAAATGAATAAATGGGAAGATGGATTGGAGGGCAAGTTCCGTATCCTACTAGTGACAGGCGGTTGCTACTGGTGTAAGACTGTAGCGGCTAGACCATTCCTCTGACGTCCAGGCCGGGTCTTGCTGCACGGGCAACAGCTCGATCTACAATAGCCCAACCTCGTGCCACCGAAAGTTATTTCGGGAGGTACGCTCCTATGGTCAGTAATGACTGGAAGGGAAGAGACATGCGAGACATGCTTGGGTCAGGGACCGTGTTTGACACTGATAGCAAAGAGTTGGTAAAAATATACTGTTTATCAGCTGTCGTTTAGTTTCTATACTGATGTTCTGATGTTTTGAGTAGTGGTGACAGTTGGTAAGTCACTGCTCTGGCTTTCTGACATCTTGTTTCAATCTCTCTGTCACGTCTGCAATGTTCAGTGAAAATGCTCCCTAAGAACTCTGGAACCTGCTTAAGCTTGATGTTGTTGACATGAGCAGTGAGCCAGTCTATCTGCGGATCTTCATAGTTTTCACAGCGAATTAAAGAGTAATGAATGATCAGTCAAATATCAGTAAATAAAACATGATATTAAGAGAAAACAAACACGAAATCAAGGCCATTTTTGGACTGACACTACTGAAAGAATATATTTAGAAAATGAAAAAAAAAAGTTGGTTCAGACATGTTTTGAGGAAGAATCTCTACCAACCAGCTAAAAGGACATACAATCTCTATCAACCAGCTGAAAGGACATACAATCTCAAAGTCACAGCGATCACGAATAAAAGATGAACAAGACAAACATGTTTTTAACGGATGACAGCTATCTTAAAAGAAGTATAGCCTGACAGCACCCCAGCCTCCAAGACGTGTACGGAGTCACAAACCAGTAACTAACACCTGCAACACGTGTCTGCATAAGCAGTAGAATAAATAGAAGAAATCTCTGTCCGAATTGTTTGACATTAACTTTCCTTCCCATCTCACTGTGTAGTACAGGTCTTCCAACGCGTTCATGCAAGTCTTCGAGTACTGTGACATTCGCACAAGGTCTTTCAATTTCTTCTTATCGTTTTAAGTCTTGTCTCCAGTTCTTGTCTCCATGTGTATTTAAGTCTCCTCATTTGTCTCTTACCCTGGGTGCTCTAAAAACTACTGCCTTGTGCTACTAAAATGATGTATGTAGTTAAAAAAAAAACCAGGACCGAAAGGTATTTTATTTTTGGGCATACGCTTTTATATAACAGACTGACCCTTAGTCTAGGCTGAACGGGGCGCCCCTCGCCAAAACGAGGAATAATTTTTTTTTTTAAAGTATAAAAAGTAGATACGAGTCTTTGGTTTTAAATCACCCTCCTTGGCCTACTTTTCTACTATTCTGGTTTTTTTTTTTCCCCGTTAACTATTATGAAGACGAAGCTTACACAAACAACACTATAGAAAATCAAACCACAATATTGTTTCATGAGATATCAACAGCCTCAGGCTGACCACTGCTTTCTTTGAACTTATTCAAGTTGACATCTGAGGGTGAACGAAGAAGAAGAAGAAGAAGAAGAAGAAACCACAATAGATTTAATTGTAGGACTTATCAAGATGATTAAAAAATTACTTTTAAAAAAAAATAAGTATTTGTTACAAAATTATAACGTGCCCAGTCAGCCTACACTCAAACAATCACATATATCAATTATAACATATCTAGCCAGCCTACATTAAAACAATCACATATATCACTTATAACGCACCCAGTCAGCCTACATTAAAACAATCACATATACGCGTATCACTTATAACGCACCCAGTCAGCCTACATTAAAACAATCACATATACGCGTATCACTTATAACGTACCCAGTCAGCCTACACTCAAAGAACCTTACTTAGTCGTTCCTCTTCTGCCTTGTGAGGTAGAGATTTGATACAGAGAGCGACATACTGTCCTATCGGCTGCCTTCCTCCTGGTCTGGTTCCAACCCACTCAAAGAACAACATATATAAATTATAAAGTGTAGAGGTCAAATTTCTTCTTCTTTCTTTCTTACTTTTGCGCGCCCACTATTACTCGAGGCGAAATCTCAGGTTAGTATGTCTAACCTGAGACTGATTTTTACGTGAGCATCCCTTTTTCTCCTGTACAGAGACAGGTGTCCCTCACCATTCAGGCAGATACTCGCCGATTTCGGAGGTACCCATTAGAACTGGGTCGGCTCAGGAGCCGCCAGTCCCTGTCGACGACACTCTTTCAAATGACCTCGCCAGGGCTTGAGTTAATCCAGTCCAAATCCCGGTCGACGAAAAAGCTTCAAATGTCTTCGCCCGGGTTTGATCCTGGGTCACCAGTTCGCCAGCGCAGTTTGGTAACCACTACACCAGCGCGGCTCCCTACAGATCAAATGAGCGTCCAATTGAAAGAGTGGTTAGAACGCTGATCTCTGGCGGTCAAGGGTTCACGGAATCGACACGTCCCGTCTACCCAGCTTTGCTCTTGAGTTACGGAAGGAAAAGGCAGCGAGGACACCTCTCGATGCTGGACACTAGTATAGAGAAGTCTCTAACACATCACTCCCTTACGTCAATATCTGCTATAGGACTACCTTAACCTTTTTTTACTAATCAAATATTTGTCAACACAATTACTAAAACTACTTCATTTACTATAGCTGTTACTACTTTTTTATTTACTTGCTACTTGTCCTTGTCTTGCATCCCTGAGAACTTGTTGACACTACAGCAGTCTGTAACAGAAAGTAAGGATAGGAACTGTTCACCCCACCTCGTACAGCTTGACCTAGTCTCTTAATACTTCCCTCTATTTCGGCGGTATCAGCTATATGACTACCTTCGGCGGTATCAGCTATATGACTACCTTCGGCGGTATCAGCTATATGACTACCTTCGGCGGTATCAGCTATATGACTACCTTCGGCGGTATCACCTATATGATTACCTACGGCGGTATCAATATGACTACCTTCGGCGGTATCAGCTATATGACTACCTTCGGCGGTATCAGCTATATGACTACCTTCAGCGGTATCAGCTATATGACTACCTTCGGCGGTATCAGCTATATGACTACCTTCGGCGGTATCAGCTATATGACTACCTTCGGCGGTATCAGCTATATGATTACCTACGGCGGTATCAATATGACTACCTTCGGCGGTATCAGCTATATGACTACCTTCGGCGGTATCAGCTATATGACTACCTTCAGCGGTATCAGCTATATGACTACCTTCGGCGGTATCAGCTATATGACTACCTTCGGCGGTATCAGCTATATGACTACCTTCGGCGGTATCAGCTATATGATTACCTACGGCGGTATCAATATGACTACCTTCGGCGGTATCAGCTATATGACTACCTTCGGCGGTATCAGCTATATGACTACCTTCGGCGGTATCAGCTATATGACTACCTTCAGCGGTATCAGCTATATGACTACCTTTGGCGGTATCAGCTATATGACTACCATCGGCGGTATCAGCTATATGACTACCATCGGCGGTATCAGCTATATGACTACCTTCACCTCGACCTTTTGCAAGACACAAACACGTACAATTTTTAAAAAAGTGCAAAGATAAAGCGCAATGTCTCTCTCGTACTTAAAAAAAAAAAGGTAAAAGTCTCACAGCAGAAAGTGTTGTAGGGGAGTGAAGTGTTAGAGACTTGACTGTTGTTAATTAACAAGGACCTGCTGAGTTTCTCCCTGTTTTACAGACTTGTTGATGTTATCTACACTGTAAAGCCTAGATCAAGGCTTTTCCTGTGGCTTTTTTGCGAATATAAAACGTGTTGAGTTGAAATCTAGGTCAAGATTTATGAGCTGGGGGTGACCTATTCCTTTTGCCGTCCCTAATTGATTCAGGTACCCATTTACAGCCAGGTAGATTCAAGCTACCAGGGTTCCATTCCAGAACCCGTTAACTGTGCCACGAGAGGAAAGCGCTAACCGATTAGCCAGTCAGATGCTCCCTCTTGTAAAAATGACCATTATTCCAGCTGCGAACTCCAGAATCCGGGTAACCTTGACGTCCTAAAGACGAAGTTCTAGTCCATAACGTAATAAGTAGTCCCATTACAGACTGAAGTGTTCGAGGCTTACTTATATTCCGTCTCAGCTTTGTCAGGTATGATGACCAGTTTCCATCCTTCATGCCTTTGCCTTCCCTAACTCAAAAGTAGAGTCAGGTCCCCATTTACTGATGCATAGACTTGAGCGTGTCGATACTCGGTTTTGAATCCCCAGCTCGGCAATGGTTGAAATGAAGAACAATAGGCCGTGTGCTCGATGACCTTTTACAGAAATATTCAGAGGCGCAGTAACATGGGGTAAAGGTTAGGATTAGGTTTAATAATCCTAAACTAATCCTAACCACAACGACTTGGGTGACTTACTTGGATGGCATTGAAAGACACGCCCAACTATGCTTCATTTCAACGCTCGGTAACTTTGCTGCGGGAGGCAAAGGCATTCTTAGCCAATCAGAATTTCCAGGTCCAGAACACTGAGGGCAATTGTAATTATTGTTGTTCAGAAAAACAGGTGCGTCGTATGGTTAAAAAAAAGACACCAAATTAACTATTTCCAGGCGAACACCACAGAGTTACGTACTAACCAGGACCGGACTCTACAGATCGATACCCTGACTTCTAAAACTGTGGAAGGTTTGATCTATCTGAGTTACAGGCAGAATATCATGAGCACACTGGTATGTACTACAGTCCACATTTGGCAGCTTCCTCTTACTTACTCACTCACTTACTCACTCACTCACCTGTCACAAAATTGCCGTGCTAATCATTTTATTGTGTTATATCAGTCTTCTATTCCATATTGTGCCTTCTTTTTATTTCCTCATATACCCTATTTTCTCTCATATTGAACACCTGACCCAGGGTTCGTGTTCTTATATCGCACGACCTATCCTAGTTAGAGATAACGTAAAACCAACCCAGGCACGTATCTCGCTCAAACCCAGTGGGGCACCGATACTTCCCGTATTGATAATCGGAAGGTAAACACTATTACCGGAAGGTTTGTTATGAAGTACAGTCATGAGTCATTTAAACAAGGAAATGCTCATACCTTGTATGGGAGGGGTTTGAAGTTACCTGTGTCTGCGGAATTTCATGAAAGAAGGGGAGAGAAGATATACACTAAATCAAACGGTTAGATTTATTGGCCTAGCTAAGATATATTAAAATAGACCACGTTTGATTGGCGATTTTTGCAACTTACGAGGTAGATAGCTTACAAAGCGTTGGTACAAGGCCCCATATAATGTAGCACGTTTTCAGACCCCGGTACTGTGTTTCATTGAGTCAAGACGACACCTTCAGACTAACCAGGACCGAAGAGATATAGGATTTCATTAACGAGGAGCGGACCAAGTATCGAGGATCTACTGAAATTAACCAGGAAGAAAACTTGACATTATAATACTGGAAACCACAAATTACTTGGAACCTATAACAAAGAATAAAAGGATTATCATTAAACTAATTCTCTACCACCTGTATGACGGCCCCAAAACTAGTGGCCTGACATTATTTGGAACTCCTCCTGTGCCAGACGTCTGTAGAAAATATATAACCCGGTACGAGGTAAGTTGTAATATATATTTTATCATTTTATATTTTACATTTAACATGTTTAACCAGCTGATGGTTGTACAAGTTCACACGAGGCTGGCAACTTCAGCATATGAAAATGATAGAGTCATGGACCATCACAACAAGCGCAGGTGACTGCTTCAGACTGGTTCTCTGACAGCGAACCAAAATCAGAGGTAGCTCCAGGTCCAAATGTAGCAAGGAGTGGAAGATTATGACATCATAGTATACAAATTATTATATTAATCTTTTAATCAGTTTAAAAGTATATTTAAACGTGTAAAAAGGTGAAGGTAGTCCCATAGCAATACTGCCGTAGGGGAGTAAAGTGTTAAATACTACAATCTTATTCTTAACACTACATACACGCATGTATAGTACGTCAGGTGACGGGACTGGCAGGAGGATTTTCAACACTCAGAAATTTGTAACATGTGATGTGAGTCCTGAGTCAACAGTATTTGGGACTGACATGTAGGCGTTCTCGCAGACAAGGAGGGACAAACCTTTGCCAGTTTAGAGGATAGAGAAAGTGCGAGGTTAGACGCCAAGATAGTGATAAGCGGGATAAACTTAGAACTGTCTGGGAACTACACTTGAGAAAATCTTTTTTTTAATAGTTAAAATTGAGGCAGACAGTCCCTGCTGCGATAGTTTGTCCGTGTCTGCAGAATGGGAGAAGATGGGCTACCACGACAAATATGGGAAATCAAGAGCCAAGGATCAAGACCTCCTGGACGACCCGAAATTCGCAGGGAGGACAACATCAGACAATCCCTGAAGGACAGAGGACTGGGCTGGAATCAGGCCAAAAAGAAGACAGCTGATAGGAAAGCATCGCACTCTCTCCAGCTAACCAATACACCTCACAGTAGATGAGGAGCGACTAAGTAAGTCAAATTGAGGCATCTAAAAGTAAATAATAGTACCTTGTGACGAAATAGTCGTCTAAGTTTGTTCGTCCTTCTTTTTCATGTTGTGGATAACGATCAAGGTCTTTTCGCTCGCAGTATTAAAATCGTTCGCATTTGATAAATTGTGTTACACCAATTGCATCAGACAAGAGCGGAGGGAATTTCCGTCCCTCTCTTCCCTCCTTTTTTTCAAATACAGACTGCAATATTGTTAGATTTGAAATGCAGCGCGCACTACGCCAAACTTTCTTGAGTGCGAGCGAAGGTTACATCTTCTTCTTCCTCGTTCGTCCTGAAAAGGACGTTGGTTGCGTTGTATCCGTTTACAGCGAAGCTGCGATATTTGCGCCTTTCGGCCGACACATCCGACTTGTGCACGGCATTTTTTGGGACCGGGTTTGCCTTCCCTCTTCGATCCCTACTCCTCAGCCAGACTGCAGTGATGCAGCCTGTTTCCAGGACCACCACGTGGAGGTGGAGTAGGGTCTTGGTCAGCTCTGGTTCGCTGACCCTGACGCAGGCAGTCAAGCTATGGGTCGCTTACTGCATTCCTCACTTTTGATGCGTCTTGGGTCCCAGGTTACATCTGATTTATTACATCACTTGGTTACCCAAGTTATTAGGCAGAGTTTAAATTAAAAATAAACTAGTACTGCAATAATAAACCAATAATCTTAAATTTGAAACTTCTACAATTACGTGTTAATAGTTTACCGGCAAAACTTATTTTCAAAATTTCTTCGTCGTCCGATTTAATGGTATATAAACCGGTAAATTTCTAATCATTTTCACTAACTTCCTGAACGAACGAAAGAACTACTTGGAATTCTGTGCAGAAAGGAGCCTAGAAGAAATCACTGTAACTAACTAATAGTCAGCAAGAGTTTTCTCACCAGTCGGGACAGGCATCGGATTGACAGCTTCTGCATAAGCGAGATCTGGTGTCGTCAACAGAGAGAGAAAGAAAGAGTTTCCCCACTACTCTCGATAGATGGCTCGTACATAGAGCCCTGTGCATCCACTTATGTCACGGGGTGTCCCAAAATTATGGTAGCTGGAAAAACATCTCAGTCTTTCACAATATCACGCCATCTGTACTCCTTGGCAATCAGCCATAAGTACCCAGCAGTACTATAAGCATTAGCCAGATAGTACTGAGACACAACAAAGTCATTCATCAAAGCCAGAGTGTCATTGGCCCAGTCAACCATCAATGGTCAGATAGTCTTGATGTATAATAAAGCCAGACACCATTGCCTGAAGGTTCCAATATCTTTTTCAAGTTGTAATTATCCAAAAGTGATAGTGTAACAGTGTAATAGACTGTGTCCTACGTATATATCTTATTTTATTCGTCATAGAATACTTGCCGAGTGTAGAATAACTACTTGTGAGACTGAAGACTTTTCATCATATTTGTCCAGTCTCAAGTTTAAGGGTAATTAAGTTGTTATTTAATTAAGTCTAAATAATTTTTTTGAACTTTTGTTGATTGCATCATCTTGCACCATTATTTATTTTTTGTTGTGATATACAATCATATATATCGGTAAATAAATTTACATCTTAGTTTAAAACTAGTTTATATCTTTTATGCTGTGGGTGTTTAAATATATCATTGTTTTCTTCAGTCTAAACGGAAATGGTGGTTCTTGTTTCTTTCGGGATCTCAGAGTGAAGCTGTAGCTGGAGATCAGAATACTTGCTGAAATGTTCTTACTCTCAGTGAGGATTCGCCTTCTCTTATTCCCTCTTAGTGTCCTAAATAAACCTTTATACTTACGAGCCATTACCATAGGAAGGTTTCGGGAATTTATCCCACCTTCAACTTTGTCATTTGATAAAAACAAAATGACCTTGCGACACTTGTCTTCAGTTCTCTCAGTCAGGTTACTCGACCATCCCTTCTCATGCTCTTTCTTTCGTTACTTTTTGTACGCTTTTATCGCTCGAGGTTATCTTGTCCTATCTTGTCACTGTCACGAGTTGGATTTAAGTTTAGAGTTATGCCTGAGTGTAAGAGAAAAGACTGAGATGCTAGATTTTGATGAGAAATGATAGTGAATGTGGACAGATGGGCATATTGGCTCGAGGGATGAGAACCCAGATTGACTCTCCCTCGCCACTCGTGACCTCAAGAATTGCTATAGTCTCACCCCCCCCCCTCCTCTGGTTACTTTTAGCAAACTAAAAGAGATAAGGTTAAACTAATGACCACAGACTCCACTATAGAGACAACAGTTAAGTACGGTATAGTAAAGAAGCTGATCCAGTGAACATTTAAAAGTTTATTATACAAATCATTATAAGTTCATAACACAGTAACAAAAATTATATCGTGCAAGGTTGCACAGACCTGGAAGCAAAAGAATCAATTTAAATTTATAAATACAAAAATAAAAACCCAACCGCTTTCACAAAAATCAGAATGATTAAATGGGTTAACTACCGTCTAATTGGTGGGGCATCAACTGTAGCCACCACGCTCTATTACACTATTTCTACTGTCACTGTTCTGCTGACACCGCATAAAGACTATCTGCACAGCTGCTAACTCTGTCAGCGATATACGCCACTAAGTCACACTCTGAACTGCTACCTAGTAGACTTTTATAAATCTATGGCTCAGAGGCTACCCTCTAAGAATAATATGAGACTCTACAGGTCTCCGATATATTTTCACTGTCTCTCTCTCCACTTCTCCTGACTTGCTTCTTTCGTTTTGTTTCGGAAACCGGAAATAATATCCCTTTCTCCTGGTTCTGACTCCTACACTGATAACTTCTGAAAATATTGACTAGGTACTAGATTTCAACTATAGAGGCTTCACTGTTGGCGAAAACTGATTTTTACCTGCCCGGTTATCCCTCATTGGGTTTAGGGCCGTCGGTATTATTATGACCGAACTTTTGTTAAAACGACGACACCAGGCCCTCGTGCCTTTGGTTCTGTAAGTGTATATGAGCTTAGAGCTCAGGATTTTAAGGAAATCCGTTCGCCGAAGACTGCGTCACTGCCAGCGACCTGCTCTTTCTCACTCCCTCTGTCTCTCTGGGGCCAAGGTACTCAGAGCCGATACCCACCGCGGTACAATGCTCTTACGCCTCTGGCGTTTCCTCTACTTTTCCCTCCTGAGAAGACTGACTACCTTTGCCAGCTGTCAGGAACAAAATTTATGGCACCCCGAGCTACGGGCCGTGACCAAATGCTGTGGACAAAAAAAGAAATGCCACTATGTACAACAACTTCAAATACTCTCATATCTAGCACAAACATGTAACCCCCCTAAAACTAAGACTGCTCCACTCTAACCCCTACTCCTGTGCACAACGATACATAAGTATTTACTAACCCCGGGTCAACTACCCACGACTTCAACACTGTCTGTCTAGTAAAAATCCAGACGCGCTGACCTAATTCTGGTTATGCACAGCTTTCCCCAGGCATCAAAACATTTCAACCTTCAGGGAAACCTCCCGTACTAGGCCTACTTTAACTCTGTAAGCGGTCCCACGACCGTTCCATCGATTACCCAATTTCAATAAAATGCACAACAATTTAATGCACACCCATGATTTAAACTTTCACCAATACACTTATATATTACATCTCCATGTATATATATATATATATATATATATATATATATATATATATATATATATATATATATATATATATATATAGAGAGAGAGAGAGAGAGAGAGAGAGAGAGAGAGAGAGAGACTATAACCTCTAGGACTAATTAAATCCCTTTTTCGGAAATATTAAATACTACTCTCCATAATATTTAATTACACAAGCACAATAAAATACCTTACGTACTACCAAGAGTATTTACACTGCAATTATTATAGATCAAAAGATAAGGAAATATTTAATTACCCCCTCTCTCCATCCAACTACCATCCCGAATTACTACTCAATTAAATCCCGGTAACCACGTGATTAAACTACCAAAGAATCCGCTCCCGTATATATTCTGTAATTTATCATAAATCAAAGATGCGTGTTATTCTACAGACCTTCTCTTAAATCTTACAGAGCACACACACTTAATATCTCAACTTCTTTAATCACTCCTAGATACTGCTATCATCATAGAAATAATTCCATGCGCCTCTAACATTAAATACTTCCTCGAAGATCGTAATTGATGGCACTACAAGTTACATTAGTTTTAAATAAATTCCCCAAAGGAACCTATACTAGAACGGGCTAGGACTCTATTAGAGAATCTTAGCTTTAAGTACCACGCTACTTTAAAATATAGACATACCAATTACTGCGTTTCTTCCGCTAGAAGCAGACAATAATGCTTGGATGCACGGCCGGACCTTTCTGCAGACAAAGAGGCCCCTACTTGATATGCTCCAGTATATATCTTAAAAATCCCCGTACTGACCCAAGCCCTACGTCATACTTGGCGTCCCACTCATAACCAATAGAAATAGTGCAAAATCTAAAAATATCCCGTGCTCATATTCTAAATTTAGAACATATGAGTAACCCGCTACGTTTCTGAACGCGCGCGTCTTTCACCACGTCACATTACATAACATTGCCCGTTGGCGTGAGTAGAATCCCTTGTGATCCGCTCTAACGTAAGTTTGACGTTACCTGGGTAGTGGTTCATCACCCCTTCCCCGATTTACTGGGTGGGGGTTAATTCAATAACACTCAAGCTTACTACAATAAAATGACAGCGATAAATTTAAACAAAGCAAAATGGGATTACGAGATCGCGATAAATCTAGGGAAAGGAAGACTGGTGCCATTCAGTACTAACCTACAGTAATCCCTATAGAAAAAAAAACCCGCAATTACTTTACCTACAGAACAAGACTAAACTCGATATATTTCCAAGGAGAAGAAACATGGCAAACACATATAGTTACAAAGGGAAGAAGACTGGTGCAAACTCAAATAGAAGAATGGAATCGGGCCTGTTGAAAAATAAAACCACAGTACTGCATCACAGTCACCCACCCCCGGTTTGCCTGACCGTTTGACCTGGTTTTTTTGTATTGATAGCCACGTAGGCGTGTTTATTTGATTAATCGTCAATACGATGGGTTAGTGATAGATATTTCCTTTGCACCGGCTGGTGAGTGGCTACATAAAACACAGATTTGTGTCGGGGAGTGAAGATAATGAATGTTTGATTTACAGACAGAAGTCCCAGAGTATTGCCACAAAACCATGTTGCCACAGGTTTTCCAACCTGGACAAAGATAGTATTTTAAGATAGTGTTAGTTTTGCAGCCATGACCAGCTGTAAAGGAGTGGAATACGAGAAATGATATCACTCTTCCGTCAGATGAATTTATTGTAATTAACAACTATGAGAAAGTAACATCTTGGAAGAGATTGTTAGTGATAATCAGGGATCGATTGGTGATGTGGGTATCCCGTTACACGCACATTGAGGCATATTGGGAATATGGTGTTAGGCTCATATTTTCTTGACTATTGGCACACTAGGGGTTATGTGGTCAGCATCACGCCGGTCGCCTTAACCTTCCCAGAGTTGCTCTGGTACCCAATTCATGAGGCTGGGTCGACCCCGGAGCCGTTGGCGGTCTAAACAATCCCACCTCAACTGGGGTTTGAATCATGGACCAACGAGCTAGGAATCCAGTGGATGTAGGATTTTGGTAAACATGATAAATAACACGGAAGTGGTAAGACCTTATAAGGTCATGAAGTACGTTTAGATGAGTTTGAAAATAACTTGTATGTAGAATACCTTATGTTGTCATGAAGTAATGTTCAATATGAGGATGGGGGAAACCCTTACAAAATCAGATGCTTAATTGTGGTTGGTTTAATTTGAAATGCTAGACTAAACTACTTCTCATTTGATCTTTCATCAACGGAAAAACAAGTGCATGGGAGCGAAACGAGCGTGTTAAGACTTACGCACTGCATTTCCATCTCATCAAGGAGAAACCTTAGACAGCAAGGATAACTAATAGAATTAGGATTCCTGTACAGGACTGGACATAGTACTAGACGATCTTCTAAAATTAGAAAGGATAAAACCTCAACTATAGTACTGGAAGTCACGCGTCTTCACAGCCTGCCTACAGCGTGAATAGTTGGGATTGTACATAACGCAGTAACCCTATCCACCGAGAGACGGCATCTTAAAACTGTTGCTCTACAATATTTGAACCATTCCAGTGCATCAAGTGAGTAACTCGCCAGATAATCAAGGTTACTTGTAATTTGTACATTTTATCATTTTATATTTTGCGTTTGACATATATAAATGGCTTGTTGATGTACAGTTACACATGGGGCTAGCAATCTCATCACTTCAAACAAATTGACACATGAACCACCACTGCAAGAGCTGGTGACTGCTTCGTGCGGGTTTCCTCACAAGGAACCAACAGCAGAAGTTGTCCCAGGTTCCATAGAGAGCAGGGAGTTGATGATGGTATCATGGTGTATATATATTTATTATACAAACATTTTGGTAAGTTTTTATATTTATACATGCATAGAATGCTTCAATTGTCGCCTTCCGCTGTCCAGAAAGCGCTTTCATCCGACACAATGGGTCCAAATTTAATGCTCAGAGGCAAAATTCTGAGGAAGATGAAATGGTGTATAGAAGCGGAGTTTGCCTGGTGTTCATATCAGGAGACTCGATACTTGAAAAGAGGCATTTGTTTCCTCTTAGTTTGCTGTACACGTTGCTAGTAGTCAACGCTAGACACCAACATTAGACGGGTCTTGAAAACGCTTGCCTGAACAATCTAAGTAATTACCCGGTCTTGTTGCAAGGGACGTGCTGCTGCCAAACTATCTGACCCCTGAAGAGAAGAAACAATCCAAAACACCTCTGGGAACCAGCAGTGACTGAACCCGAGATCATCGACGAATCATTGTCAACACCTAGTGAGATACGTCCAAAAATACTGGCATAGTATGTAGACTCTGTAAAATTTCCACCCAAATCATTCCATGATGATCAAAATTAATTGATTATTTTCCTTGTTAAAATACCGTTTTTTATTTGTGTCTTGTTAAACAATAATTTATTATTAAACTTGTTATATGTAATTATAAATCTATAGTTGCATTAATCACTATTGAGTGAATTTTATGTCTGCACCTTTATGACTCGAGTTTTTTTTTTTTAAACGTAACCAGACAGACTAGTAAATTAATATTTTGCTGACTCGCCTTAAGCTAGGGGCTTAGAAAATACGAGCCAATACCTTTCCTCAGAGAAGTGTGGAGAATAGTAAATTCGTAACGGCTTAGATGATTTCAGTTGTTATGCTTCCCATTCTATACAATTCCTGTGAGGCACCCTTAAATAGTAGCATAATTCTTCTATTTATATCTCTGCCAAGAGTAATCTTGAGCTAAGGTTGATACCTTTTAAAATCCTCATCCGTTTACTCGGAATTTGGCCGTTAGTGGACCACTACTGCAGAGCAGGGGAGACAATCCCGCGACATACCTCAACAGTGTGGATGGCGATGGCCAAACGTAGGTAGGACAAGACGGATGAGATTAAAAGTGGAAATTACATATCCGCAAAAAGTGAGTACATATCAATGGAGTAGGGTGTATGTTTATCAATCACCAACGGTCTTAATGAGGCGATTAGTGATTGGGACGCAGGATGCAGGAGATCGCAAATAATCTATTACAAACCTGCGATATATTGTAACAGGGCTGGTTACGGCATCAATTCAAAGTATGTCACAGGCCTGCTGTTACTGGTTACTGTGTGTTATCTCACTAGGTGGCAGATGGCAGGCCTAGTGATATGATTTAAGTTTACAACTTCTCTTTTTATCTTCTTTCTTTTATCTTCCAAGTTATTTAGTTGATATCATTACTGGCCATCTCCGCCAGAGGTGTAAATTCCTGGATGATACTCTAATCCTTTTCTTGTATACTTCAGGTTCGTTCAGTTCCTTCTTTGATGTTAATAGTGACTTCGTATAGTGGTAGTTTAAATGTACATGGCATACGATCAGCAACTCATAAAGATGGAATCAAATTCATTCTGTTCCTTCAAAAACTTTTAATAACTTAATAAAACAACAAGTATAATGGGTCATTCAAATGATAGAGTTCTCATAGAAGCCTTTACTGGGTCTTTGGTACTTCAGGTTAACTCATACATGAACTCTATGTCTCGTAACTTCCGTATTCCTCTTTAACTTATTCTTTTCTCCGTAGACTTCCTTAGTCTTCCCAAAACCTGCTCCTATTTCCTCATATACTAATGCTCTTTATTAGCATTCCATACTTAATTGGTTACTTAAATATCTTCCTCGACGAACTGGTCAGACAGGTCTCTATAACTGTTCGTATCAACAAAACTCATCTCATGCATAAATAATTGTATGTACACCATTCTGATACTTACTAATGAGAGAGCATATTTGAAGTTCTTCTATAAAAGTCGACATTCACTTTTTCTTGATAATCATTTACAATTCTGGACACTTCAAACCTTGTTCAATAAGGCTCCTCTATAATATCTCTAGTTTCCTTCAAATGTTTACAGCCTCTTGGTTACTTTACACATAGTCGTTATAACCATCCGTTTTTCTTAGTATATAGTCGTAAAGTTCTCGTAATGAACTGACAAATCGCGCCTCTGCAAGATTCTCCTGTAAACAAAATTCTACTCTGTGTAAAATATAATCATAGTTCAATATTTTCACAAACCACAGCATAAACGCTGATCTCCTTTCAGAAATACACCTTAACTGTAAACTACAGAAACAAATACTATCTCCCGATAGAATAACACTGGCTAGTGATGGCTGGACATCTAAATATATTTTCATATCAACCCTATCTGTAAAACCACAGAAGGTTCATCTTGTCCGCACAGCGATCACACCTTCTTCCTGAAGCACAACTCAGGACTCACTGTCATCTAATGACCTCTGGTCATTTCGCGTGGTGTGTTTCTCTCGCCACTCTTCTGATTCGCTGACCCATATCTTTTTTACTTAAATTTATTGGTCGAGCCTTTTTTTTTTCTTGTTCTCGAACTTTCTATTTACAACTCAAGATAATCACTCACTATTAATTAACGTGAGCCGGTATTCTGAACCGTTGTCAGTTAGCAATATTGTTATTTTCATTCATTATTTTCTCTTGTGAGCTGTCCTAACTGTTTATCTCACCTTACAATAGCATGAATAATGCTAGGGCAAACCCCACGGTGACAATATGAGTAGAGCTGAATGAGAAAATATTGAAAGATGTGAATACACGAAAGGCAGGGAGAGGAGGAGCATAGGAACAACATGACATTACGTGGACAGTACAAGACATTCGATCCCCAGTTGAGGTGGGATCTTTTAGACCGCAAACGGCTCCGGGGCCAACCCAGCCTCATGAATTGGGTACCAGAGCAACTCTGTGACGGTTAAGGCGGCCGGCGTGATGCTGACCACATCACCCCTAGTGTGCCGATGGTCAAGAAAATATGGACCTAACACCATATTCCCAATATGCCTCTATGGGCTTGTAACGGGATCCCTTACCATTTTACATGACATATCACAAAACATGATGATTAGTTCTTCCGACAAAAAGCAGATGTTTCTTGGTTTAGTAAAGAACGAGACCTTCATATGAGTTAAGCGGTCATTTATAAAGAAGAGACTAACAACGAGAACCCAGTGCGAGCGTCAGGGTTCACTTCGAGCTAGTACCACTTCTAAGAATACAATAGAGAAAAGAAGACCCTCGCGTAAAGACGTTGAGTTGTGTGCTCAAATGACTATCGGAAAAGATGAACGTTGCTTGTGCGAATGTGTACATTTGATAGTGCTCTAGATTAATAATGTGCTCAAGGTTAGGAGCTGCTGTTATTTCTTAATTGTCATCAGTATTATCATTTTTCTTTTCGCTCCTTATGGAGCACGGAGTAATCACTGCAGCTGGTCCAATGTCAGTAAGCTTACACAAATAATTCACATGCACTTACATCGGTGGTTTCTATAGCTATGTGCCTTACATGTTGAGGTTGGCAGCCCCCATGCTTAAGACCATACTAGTCGCCTTGTACGACATGCCCCAGAGGGCAGTAGCCTCAGACTCAATTTCTTTAAAACTCAGATCTGAATTGCGTTCATTCAATAACGGTTTGTTTCTCTTCTGTATTATTTCAATTTTATTTTTCCGTTGCCAAAGCAGAATCTCATAGAGGGGTAAGTTTCAACACTTTTGCCAAAGCAGAATCTCATAGAGGAGTAAGTTTCAACACTTTTGCCAAAGCAGGATCTCATAGAGGGGTAAGTTTCGGCACTTTTGCCAAAGCAGGATCTCAGTAAGGGGGTAAGATTTTCGGCACTATTTTTGCAAAGGCAGGAATCACATCATAGAGGGGTAAGTTTCAACACTTTTGCCAAAGCAGGATCTCATAGAGGGGTAAGTTTCGGCACTTTTGCCAAAGCAGGATCTCATAGAGGGGTAAGTTTCAACACTTTTGCCAAAGCAGGATCTCATAGAGGGGTAAGTTTCAACACTTTTGCCAGAGCAGGATCTCATAGAGGGGTAAGTTTCAACACTTTTCTTTCTCCCCCTTCTTCCATTTTTCTTTCTTAATTTGCGCGCTGTATTGCAATTTTTATTCCTTCCTTATCACTTCTAGCAAAGGTCAAGAAAACCCTAACAGGCAGGTATGCCTAAAGGCTTAGGAGGAAGTTACATGCGAAGTTATTGTTGATAGCAAAAACCCATTTCTCTTAAATCTTGCATTTATGTGTCACAACCAAAAAGTTATCATCCACGATTGTATTTCCATAGGTCCTCTGGAAAGTTCCACTTCTAGTAGGCCCGTTTTCTTAGTTTAGCATTTTTAAAAACTAAGTATTTGTTTTTTAATCCCTATTACAAATATTTATTGTAAGAGCTGGAATTGTGCATCGGGCAGACACGTCCATGTCAAATAAAATAAAATACAGAAAC
This sequence comes from Oreohelix idahoensis, assembly GCA_024509875.1. Lineage (NCBI taxonomy): Eukaryota > Metazoa > Mollusca > Gastropoda > Stylommatophora > Oreohelicidae > Oreohelix > Oreohelix idahoensis. Next base: position 104,437 of record JAMPIV010000442.1, read on the forward strand.
CATCTTTGGCAGTAACACATGAAATGCCTATTGTACAAGGTCAATTCGCTGCAAGTGGAATCAACTGCAAATGGTGGGTCCCTTTCTAGCGTAAGGGACCAGAAAAAAAGTAAATGAAATAATAAATCAAACCAATACACAAGACATAACTCAATTTTGTATTTTGTTAAATGTAGTTTTGCTCATATATTTGTAATGGTACAGGTCCTTCTATTCTATTTGTAATGGTACAGGATCCTATCTGATACTATTTGTAAACGGTAATGGGCCCTTCTATTCTATTTTGTTTCGTGATGCCACTACTAAAAGCAGTAGTTGATTGTTCCTTCGGTCTGGCGCGCTTATCAGTTGGCTGTTGAGAATTTTTGAGAGGAGCCTTTCCTCGAATGGCACACATATCGGTGTACACAGATATAAAAGATATTTCAAAGACTTCCGGCACAGAACACGCAGTGTTTGCAAAAAGCAAACGCGGCTCCAAATTTTGGTATGGTTTTATTTTCTTTCTTTTTTTTTTCTTAATTAATTGATCTACCATAGGGCAGGCATAGCTTATCGCCATCTTTCGAATCTCACAGGGTTACAGTTCCAGACTAGAGCCACATCTGATACAACCATCTTACGTAGATCTTTTATTCTCTAGTTTAACTACTACTTACCTGATCGACATTCTCTAGATCTTCGGCCAGGTATGCCTTTAGACGTGGTAAAAAGTTCCACATATGACCAGAAATCTCATTAAATAATAAAAAATGGTTACACAAATCATCCCTGCGGTATACACGAAATACTATGGCTCAAGCTTCTAGAATACGTGCCAGAACTGGACCAGGTAAGTGGAGACATGAAATAGATGAAGTGGACATGGAAAGACCAAAACGGACGGTAAAGGATAAGAAAGTTTGGCTTGAAATTGTTGAAGGCCTATGCTCCACTGGCAGCTGAAGAAAAATGAATGACCGACACGAACTTTATTTCCCCAACAGATGCGATCTTTTTTTTTTCAATCATTAGCATTTAATTCTCAAACAAATACAATTATAGGTGGGTTAGTTCATTCAATCGAATTATACTCCGCCTTGCTATCATGCTAACTCCGTAAGATACTCACAATATTCACTCACCTGTTCACTCAATGATTTTCGGACTCCAACAAACTCATAGTGAAGCATCCTTACTCAGTCTCTCATATAGATCAACATTTCCCCATTGCTTGACTAACTTTCTCATCAAAGGCTTACCCAATCAGTCACTCGTATTACCAGCTCAATCAGTCACTCGAATTACCAACTCAATCAGTCACTCGATCATATATAAATTCATCTGACATTTGCGTGTTTACTCGCTCATTTACTCACTCAACCATTCTTTCTCACTCATTCATTCAATGTCTAACTACCTCACCTCACTAACTTCACCACTATCTTCTACTCATTCCTCATTGACTCCACAAGTCCCTCTCACTTATTCTCTAACTCTACCACTCTCGTATTCACTTATTCTGGCATTTCTTCCACGCTCATTCACTCCATCACAATCTCATTCAGACATTCAATGTAACACACACTTTCACTGATTTACTAATTCCCTCACTCCAGCACTCTCTTTCACACACCCTCTCACTCATTTACTTCCTCACTCAATGACTTCAAATTTCTATCTTACTAAGTCACTCCTCCGGTCCCTCCCGCTTGTTTCTTCACACATGCCCTGACTCATTCACACAACCACTCTCTTTCACTCTTTCTGGCCTCCCTCATTGACACCACTACCTTCACTCATTCACACACACATACTACCACATACTCTCACTCATTAACTCACTCACTAATTCACTTGTTGCCCCGTATAGTTCCCTAAGGTCTGTGAAAAGACAAAGAAATATTAGGACCATCAGGCATAGGAGGTTATGGCATGGCGCTGGCCACTTCATTATGTCAAACGTATTGACACAGAAGCCTCTGCTCCGCGAGCAATTGAATGTCGTCTGGTGCAGGCTTTATGTCAAGGGACCAGCTGCAGTTATAACTCTGTGCTCCATAGGACGCGCAAATAAAAAGAAATGATGTCGATAAATGTCCATGTTCTATTCTACCACTCCCTTTCACCCACATACCCACTAACGTCCTCATGGACGATGTTATCAAGGCATGTAAGAAGAGAACAAGAAAGTATTCAGTGGGGTACTGGAAGATGAGACAGGTCTGTATTTCAGAGCTGGCATTTGCTGATGATGTTGCCCTGATTGCTAAATCAGAGGCACGTCTCCAGTCCAACCTGCAAGTCTGGAAGGAAGAGCTGGAGAAGAGAGGGATGGTCATAAGCAGCTCTGAAACAAAATTCATGGTGATATCACGAGAAGAAAGAAGACATCAGATTAAGCTGGGAGAACAGGTCCTGGAGCAGGTCGAGAACTTTAAATATCTCTGAGCTATTATAAACCGAAAGGGAGGCATCAAAGAAGAGTTGGCCACTCAAAAAGCAGCAGCTGGGAGACTTTTTCAGGCCATAAATCGAGGATTCCTCAGCAAGATAGAGGTTGGTAAGAAAACGAAGATGGCTGTATACCGCTCCACCTATGTCCCAGTCTTGACATATGGATGCGAGTCATGGGCAATGACTACAACCCAGTAAAGCCAGATCCAAACCTCAGAAATGAGGTATCTGAGGAAGGTGGTTGAAGTAACAAGAAGAGACATGGTCCGCAACCAGACGATACGTCAAGGCCTAAAATCCCACCCCCTGCAGACCCAAGTAGAAGAGTCCCAACTAAGATGGTTTGGCCATGTCTGCAGAATGGGAGAAGATCGGCTACCACGACAAGCATGGGAAATAAAGAGAAAGGGATCCAGACCCCCTGGACGACCCAGAGTCCGCTGGGAGGACAACATTAGACAATCTTTGAAGGACCGAGGACTAGAATGGAACCAGGCCAGGAGGAAGACAGCAGATAGGATAGTCTGGCGCTCTCTCTTCCAAACCTCTACACCTCACGGTAGAAGGGGAACGACTAAGTAAGTAAGTAAGTATATATATATATATATATATATATATATATATATATATATATATATATATATATATATATATATATATATATATATATATATATATATATGTGTGTGTGTATAATCACTCTGTATTTCACTCTTGACGTTTGGCTCAGCTTCAAACTTCAGACTCCTATACTCACTATCAACAGTTCAGTATACCCAATGACTTCAACTTTAAGCACAGCTGTGGCGCCAAGTGTAAAGGTCCTAAAGTCTGGCAGCCAGATAACTTTCCTTGATTCTTCTATCCGCCTAACATTTCCGGCACACCGCCGCCAGGGCCATCAAGGTTGGTTGTCATCTTCATGCTCAAAAGCATAATCATCGTCATTATCAGTTTTATCGTCCCTATTCTCATTATCATGACCACCATCATTACTATGACCGTTATCATCATCATCATCATCAGCATTACCCAGAGAGCTAAATTCTTTCACAACATCCTGCCAACGTATATGTAACCTATTTTCAAGTGATGTACCGTAGAAGACGCGGTCAAGGCTTAAACAAATTACAGGTGCCCAAGCCTGGGCTTGACTTAATCAAAAACAGTTCAGCATACTCTGCTTCTCACCTTTTTAACAATCCTTCCACGGGACCTACAAAGCTCTCTCAATCCTTATTCGTACAACCGCAGACTTTTCGAATACACTGTGATAGAACGATCACAGACTTTCACTCATAATATCTAAATCCTCACTCATAATATTAAAATCGTTCATAATTGTAAAATTGTGTTACCCGAATAGCATCAGACAAGTGCGAGTGTGGGGAGAGGACGGAGATTTCAGTCCCTCTCTCCCCTCCTTTTTTTTCAAATGCAGACTGCGATATTGTTAGATTTGAAATGCAGCACGCGCCAAGCCAAACTTTTTTGCGTGCTAGCGAAGGTTACATCAGATTTAGTACATCATTTGGTGAGCCAAAATTTAGACGGAGTGTTAAAAAAAAAACTAGTACTAGCATTCTGAAACTTTCGATATTTTAAATTTTGAAAATTGCGTTATATATTGCGGGCAAAACCTATTTTCAATTTTTTATTTTTTTACATGATCGGATTTCATAGTAAATAAACCGGTAAATTTCTAGTCATTTTCATATACGTCCTGGACAAACGAGAGAGCGACTCAAAATTCTGCACAGAAGAAATTGCTGTAACAAATTAATCTTCAGCAAGGGTTTTCTCACCAGTCGGGACAGGTTCATACAATAAAGAATGACTAGATAAATTATAAACTTTAATAGGCTAAATGATAAATCATTTTTTTAAATAAATCTTTCTTTTATTATTCAAAGTATGAAGACGTTTATACTTTGAGTAATCATTTCTTCAAAATAATCAGAAACATACACTTTTTCTTCGCATAATCTGAATTACTGTTAAGGTCCACAGTGTCAGACTGTTTCTATTTCATTTTTCGCTGCAGTTGTTTTTTTTTTAGTCAACTTTTTGTATAGTTATGTACAAAGGCAACTTGTTTAAAATGTAACTGATCTCACAAATGAGAAATGTTCTGATTACTATAAAATATACTATGGTAACAAGACATCTGTACTATACTATCATTGATTGTACCACTGATGTACTGCCATTACTTGCAGTAACGTCCTTAATATCTAAAAGTGCACACGACTTGCTGATGTACACAGTCATAACACTACCAAAACAATCCTAAAAATAACTACATGTTAGGCTAGGGCTTACGAATGTTTTTTCTGTAATATCTGACAGCCATAGGAACTGACATCGGGACTGACATAGGGACTGACATAGGGACTGACATCGGGACTGACATAGGAACTGACATAGGGACTGACATCGGGACTGACATCGGGACAGACATCGGGACTGACTTAGGTTCTGATGATAATTATTGCCCTTTTCAATATATTTTCTTTCTTGATTATAATTACAAGGTAAATGTGAGTATGCTATTATTTTACTTTTACAATCTTTGCATTACTGAAATAATAATATTTAAAATGGCTGGCTACGGCATAAATGTAGAATATCAATCGAAGCCTCGAATCTTCAGGAACTGGTGTGTGCCTACTGTCCTAGCGAAGTACAACTGTGTATCGTTGATTTGTAAAACTGATTTAATACCGTTTTATATATATATATATATATATATATATATATATATATATATATATATATATATATATATATATATATATATATATTATATATATATATATATATATACGAGGGATGGTCAAAAAGTAATGCCTCGTAATTTCTAATTTCATTCAATAGGCAAGAAAACAGATAAAATTCACATTGAAATATAGTCCCAAGTCTGAACTTCAAAAATGTATTTCTCAATGTAGTCTCCGTTATTTGTTACAGTTTTTGTCCATCTTCTCACAAGGGCATGTATCCCCGCACGGTAAAAATGTGTGTCCTTTTTCCTAAACCACTGGCGTATGGCGCGTTTAAGGGTCTCGGTGTCCTCAAAGTGATGTCCGCGAAAATCTTCTTTCAGTGGTCCAAACAGATGGAAGTCAGAAGGTGCACGATCGGGACTGTAAGGGGGATGTGGTAATAATGTCCAGCCAAATTCTGCAATCGCATCAATGGTGCGTTTAGCGGTGTGTGGCGTGGCTTGATCGTGCAACAGTAGTGCAGTTCTCTGATCTTTTAATTGGTAAAGTCGCCAAAGACGACCTCTAAGCTTCTTCAAAGTTTCAATGTAATGGTCTGCATTCACCGTGTTTCCCTGTTCCAAGAAGTCGAGAAGAATCACATCCTTCTCATCCCAGAATACGGAGGCCATAACTTTCCCTACAGATGGTGAACTTTTGAATTTCTTTCTTGTCGGCGATGTTGTGTGATGCCATTCCATTGACTGCCTCTTGGATTCTGGTTCAAAAAAATGAACCCAAGTCTCATCACCTGTCACAATATTCGATAAAAACTCTTCTCCTTCAGTTTCGTAACGGTGCAGGAGGTTGATAACTATGGTTTTCCTTGTTTCTTTAGGTCTGTCTGTCAACATTCTATGACATAACGTTGTTTTAACCGTACGTCTTTGGCAGCCATTTTTAAACTGTTACAGTGGTGCCACCTGTTACTGAAACAGGTTGGTAATGCTATACAGCGCAGAAGAGTGTTTGAGGAATCCTTCTAAATTTACAAATTGCACACCGATGCAGTATTTACATACATAAAAAATAGGAGGCATTACTTTTTGATATTCCCTCGTATATATTCCTAGTAACTGCAAAGGAAACTTATGAAATGTCAAACTATAATATTTTGATATTCGAGTGAAAATAAATTTTCATTTAAGTTAAAGTCTACCGCTTTAAGTGACTATCCTCGTGCCTTGTTTACACGATTGCAAATTGCAAATGCAAGCTGCACAAAATACTGTTATTCCTTATGGTTCCACCAGAAGAGTGATTTCACTTTTGCTTTTCAATTTGCTTCCGAGTTTTTCCAAAATACTCTTGTTTCTTAAGATGGAATCGCAAAATCAATTTTATTCTGCTTCCAAGTTTTGGCAAGAAACAAATTAATAAGACATATTTTCCTTTTCTGACCAGGCGCACCAAGAAAGAATAGTCCAACTCATCATTTTTTAACTTTCTTAATACTGTTTTTCGTAGCACGTTCTTTTCAAACATATATACATTATTGCTTGTTAAAAAAACATGATTATTATTTTCTGTCATACATTCTTTCATATACGAAAGGATTGTGTTGAGCTGTATTTTTAAAATAAACGTTTCTCTTTTCGGTGAGACACGACCTATTCAACCTAGACATACGGATAACGCCTGTTATATTAGGATACGTGGCTAAATAAAGAAGATCCGTTGTTCTGGTGCTTTGAGCTAGTTTATTGGGGTTTTTTTGTTTTTTATTGGTAACGACCAAAGATTCAAAAAAACAAAAAAACTTAAATGTTGCCTTATTTTGGCGAGGCGCACCTCGTTTAAGATTGGCACATGTCCAGCAATGTAATAAAGACCTTTTTCTTAATAAACGATGTTGCGGTCTGATTCAGTTATGAAGAATCTTTTTTTTTTTAAATAAAATTTTGCCTTCTATTGGCGAGGCGCGTCCCGTTCAACCTAGCCGGTTATATTAGGGCGCATGTCCAAATATAATTTTTTTTTGCTCCTTCTGGGGTTCAAAGTGAGGTCTAATGACTTTATTGTGTTAATTGTGTTTGATCCCGGCCCTGGCTAAGACACTTTGATCTTAGTCAGCCAGAGCAGTCTAGGTCTAGAAAATTAGTTATGTGTTAGTTATCACGATTTTAATCTCTGATAAACTATGTAATATTTGCTAAATAAACAGAAACTGCTTGATAAAATGTAACTAAATTTGATATAAACAGTAATAATAAATTAAATACTATAACAAAATAATTTTTTTTTATATTTTCGCATAAAGCATTAGTGTTTGTTTAAATAATTTAAACTGCGATGTAAAATAAAGACATGTGACGTTGTAAATAACGACGTTTAATAATAATTTTATCGTTTGGATTGTTTCCCTTGATTCATAATTTGATTGTTTCCCTTGATCAGTTAAGCAAGTGCTTGAGTACGGCCCTCTATTTCGCATAGAAAAATAAACATTACCACGTGGTGAGTCTTATTTTTAATCGGATACGGATCCACATTGTATTGTCATTGCTTTTTTTAAATTTTCCTTTAAATTAAAAGTGTATGGTTAATAGTTTTGAGCTATGTTGTAAAATATGGAAAAGTATGGCAGTTGTCACAACAACAAAACAATAGTTTTTACATTTGTATTACTTCCCTTGTTTACTCATGAATTTTTATTTAATGATTATAGCCCCTGATTTGTTTACATTTGTCACGAAAAACTGTAATTACTCATAATGTCTTAATTACAATACTAAATTATAAAATAACTGCATGGCGTACCCCGGCGGTACCTAAAGAGAATCTCTGCCAAAATTCATCGAGAAATAATAAGGCATGCGGATTTGCATTGAGAACATAGAAACAAACTTTGTCTTTTATATATATACTGAAGCACATTAAAAACGCACCACCTGTATAATCCAGGAACAGTGTGAAATGTAAATATAAGTGTTTACAAGTTTACATATTTGGAATCTTTATTCATTTTCCTATGAATCCATGCTGGTCATTAATTTGTACATTTGATTGTTATGAAATTCATTGCATTATGTGCAGGCAAGGGAGAAAACCAAAAATGCAACCAATAAAAAAAATTCATTCACACTATCCTCAGTATCTGGTATGTCCACCGTGTGCTTGCAAACAAGCTTGGCAGCGGCTCCGCATGGAACGCACAAGTCTCTGAAGGAAATTCCGGGGAATCAAGTCCCATTCACGTGTAAGAGCAGCTTCGAGCTGTTGCAGATTAGCTGGAGAACCTTGCCTGTAGACTCTGCGTCCAAGCTCGTCCCACAGATGTTCTATAGGGGACATGTCTGGTGATAGGGCAGGCCAATCAATCGTCACAATGTTCTGCTGCTGTAGATATTGCAGCGTAATGCATGCGGTGTGCGCACGTGCGTTATCCTGCTGGAGAAGCTGCAAGTCTGGATAATTTGTGAACGCAGGAGCAACCAATGCACCCAGAACCTCATCTCGATATGTCACAGCATTAACATTTCCACGGAAGACGTGAAGAGGCAAGCGATGGTGAAAACTGAATCCTCCCCAAATGTGAATACTGCCACCTCCAAATCGGTTGTGCTGACGAACACAGCAATCTGCAAAGCGCTCTCCACACCGTCGCCAAATCCGCATACGTCCATCGGCAAAGGATATGTTGAATCTGCTCTCGTCTGTGAATAGGACAGCATTTCACTGCAGTCTAGTCCATCTGACATGTTGCTCTGCCCATTGCAGGCGCTGCTGACGATGTCTGTGAGTCAAGTTTGGCCCAACATAAGGTCGTCTTGCAGTAAGGCCTGTATCTCTGAGTCGTCGTATGACTGTCATTCGAGAGACTTGCTCACGTCTACCCACTATTGCTCTTGCTGTTTGACTTGCCGGGAGAGAACGATTCCTTAGGTGACTCAGCACAATATGACGATCTTGCGCAGGGGTAGTAACTCGTGGTTGGCCACTCCGAAGTCTATCCCGGGCACTGCCAGTGGTTCTGTAACGTTCATTGAGACGTACAATAGTGCTGTGGTGGCAATGCATCCTTCTGGCAATGGCCCGCGAGCTCATTCCGGTCTCCAACATACCAATGGCTCGTTGGCGGTCGTTTTCAGATAGTCGTGGAATTTCAAGCACATGTACTGGGTGTTTTATCTCAACAGCCTTTTTATACCGAGTATACTGCCACAACGCGTACACATTTTCAGGGTCATAGCTGTTGATAATGGTGTTGCACGTGTAACTTTCATTGTTTTCATGTAGTCTGTACACAAACCCGTGGGTTGAATCATGCACTTTTCATTCCAGCAGCCATTCGCTCTCTGCCTCATGACAAACACGGGGAAAATCCATTCCCACACTTTTTTTTTCAAGTTTGTCGGCATCAGTATATATAATAGTGGTGCATTTTTAATGTGCTTCAGTATATATATTTGTATACATTTCCTTACCAGTTTTACAGCAGCCGCCTTATTTATTTGCTTACACAGTCCTGGCGAAGCAGCGGAACGCAGCAATGAGAGAACAGGCAGACTAGCTTCGAGAGCACCAATAGTGGGGAAATAGGATTTAGATAAGGGAGATACTAAGGACAATTGATGATCACCTTTTAGAGAACGATCCTGCAATATATAAATCAACAAGTGTAAGATTGCTGGAATCTGGCATCAAACATAAAACTAGCAGGGATGGACGAATGAGAGGATGCATTTGGCGTGTATACAACCAGCGCGCTACAGGAATAATTAACATTCATACACTTCGATATTTGCTGAAGGAAACTGAGCATCAGAGTGCAATTATGTCTATTCTGATTGGCAATAACAATGTTTGTGAGAATAAATTAATTTAGTATAAAAGATGAGAGAAAGGAAGTGCATAATGTTAGACAGGTATGCGTGCACAATTCTTGACCCTTTGAAAATAAAGTTCATTCGTTCGTCCATCTTCATCAGCATTGTCACCTCATTTTCATCACTTCTCGATATGCCTTGTCCATTGGTTTATGTACACCTGTGTCACAAGATGGATTTTCGTGCGTCCTCTTTCCGATCTCTCTTTCACTACGGCAGTATCAGTTATATTTTTGAACTGATTTCGTTGCGATTTTGTTTCCGAGTCGCACCTCTTTCTGTTTGCTTTGTAGCAGAGAGCTTGTTTGTTCAAACATCTGACACCCCTTGTTGGTGATAATACATCGCGTTTGCTAGATTGCGGCGAAGCTTTGCTAAAATTAGGCCCGGGTGCGCGGCAGATAAGAGATTAATCGTCTGTGCGACACATTCTGGACAGTCAAGCATGACATAATCGTTTCCGGTACACCTTGTTACAAAGACATTACTTTAGCGAAAGTAATAATTTGTTACATCTTACACACATTGTCGTGCGAGGTCACCGATATGCCTGTAAGTTCGCCTGCCGGCAATCGCATGTTTACAGCCCATTTTCAGAAAAGTAATGTTTGAAATTTTGCACTAGATGAGTCATGCACAATATTCAACTCAGATTGGCTGATCATCTGAACTTCATAACAACGAATGCGTGGGAAGGCAGTGAGTATAACCTGACACATTTCAGTGGTTTTTTTACAGTGAGATTCACGTTGCCAAAGACACCAGACCTTGCTAGAGGTAGAATTCAGAATTCCTTTTATCAGGCCGGACCTTTTCTTGGAGAATCTTGTTGGACTTACAAAAACAGCCCAGGAAGTCTCTATAATTTTAATAAGGAAACCGTACTGAGGGAACTGAAAACACACGAAGTCAGAGAGGGAAATATCGTTTTAAAGAAACGACACTCAGACGCTTGTAAGAGGCCGATTCAAGTCTCTTTTATTCATCTGAGTAAAAATGTCTGTGAGCCAGGATTAGAGTAAGTTGTCATTTTACATTCTATATTTTATTACTAACATGTGAACTAACATATATATGTATAATACCACGTGAATTTTAATATGGGAAAATCGCTAGTGGATGTCCCAGTCATTTGAGGCTGGAAACCTCAGCGTATAGAATGATGATTCCAGGAACCACCACTGCACGGGCTGGTGACTGCTTTAATGCTGGTTTCTTAAAGAGAACTAAACGCATAAAGAGTCCCAGGTTCCATACGGAGCAGGGAGGGAAAGATGAAAGAAATGATGTACATTCTAAGTATAATGCTTACAGTTTCAAACCATTGTAAATGTCGACGTTAACATATGCAATTTAAAATTGATGGAAGTTTCAAACTTTTCAAATCAGTGTAAACATGAATTAAAACATATTCAATTTATATTGTGAACACTTTTCAATCAGTGGAAATGTAAATGTAAACATATTCTATCTGTACTATTAACCTTTTCATTTAAATGTAATGTGAAGCTAAAGCTATTCAATTTAAATGTAAGAGAAAGTTTTATCCCGAGGGATTAAATTTAATTCTCATCGAGGGTAAATTCTGAGATAAATGGGATGGTAGAATAGAAGAAAGGGGACACATAAGTATGTGTCGGGAAACGCAATACTCAGAAGAGCGTTTCGTTTCTATTCTGTATCGTAGTTATTGGTGGTACCAGCAGAAAGTACTATCTCTGGAACAAGAAGGGACAAGTGGCCTACGCTTTAAGACGAAGCACCACTTTTTTAGACTTTGCTTGACATTTCTGGGAAACGAGCTACACCCGAGAACCTTGACCAGCGATGAGCGGGAGCAGTATAAAAAGAACCAACCCACCAGAAGGAGCAGAACCGTCATTGGCAGCTAAGTTCCATACATAAGCTGCCAAAGTGAACTTTTTTTAATCGTCCCTATTATCCACCAATGATGAAACTTTTCTTCTAAACTATTCAATTATTTTCAAACTGTTAAAACTTAAGTGATTATTAAATTTTGTTATTTGTTTATTTTACAAATTTAACTTCGGTTTAATCATTTTAAAGTTACTACATGTTTGTCTCAGTCAATTTACTACACACACTCTAAACTGAGCTATACCAGAATAATCAGAATTCCCCTGAGAAACTCAGAGGTGGGGGCTTAACGAGCTAATATAAACCATTGCTTAATCCTTCACAAAAGTTGTCGGCAGATTCTAGAATTAACGTGCTGAGCCAAACGCACCATTGTTTTCGCTTATCTGAATATCTTGTGAACACCCCTTTGTGGTAGAAGCGTCATCAACCTTCTATCTACGTATCTGCCATGAGTAATCTTGTACGAAGGTAGACACCTTTGAAGCCCATATTAGATACTCTTGAGTTTTGGCCACTGTTGGACCACTACTGCAAAGCAGGGGACGCAATACCGTCACAGTTGTGGTGGCCGATTTTCTCCCATTCTGCAGACATGACCAAAGCATCGTAATTTTGACTGTTCCACTTGGTTCTGCAGGAGTTTTGAGGCCATGGCGTATTGTTTGGAACTAGGAGGGGCTTTAATGTCCGTACATTATTAATGGCTTAGATCTTCTGTCATATTAAGTTTGATCGTATAAGTCAGCATACTGCGCTAGTTAGGAAGAGCTCACTCAAGTATGTCCGGGATGCTAGAGTCTGGAGACGGCCACACAGATTGGAAGTGATCACTACTTGCTAACGATTAAAAGAACAACTGAAAGAGTTGCTTGGTCTAGGAATTGCATACCACCACGCAAGAAACTAAGTAAACGAACAGGAGAAATGAGTATTAAGACCTACAAGCTGAGAGAGCCAGAAGTGAAGACCAGATATCAGGGGCTTATTGCTACAGCAGTGAGAAACGCAGAACAACAACATGATGACCTGGAAACCCTTTGGCTTAAATCCAAGGACATCATAAAGACAGCTGCTTCAGAAGCGTGTGGTGAAGTCCGACTTGGGATGAAGAGAAAGAGGACACCTTGGTGGACAGAGGAAGAGAGAAAATAAGAGAGAAGAAAAAGGCATGGAAACAATAATACTTCGGAGCTAAAAACATAGCAGGAAAAACAGAGAAATATAATTCTTCTTCCTTCCTCGTTCGTCCTGAAAAGGACGTTGGTTGCATTGTGTCGCCGTTTACAGCCCCACCTATGTCCCAGTCTAGACGTAAGGATGCGAGTCATGGGCAATGATTACAACCCACAAAAGGCAGATGCAAACCTCAGAAAAAAAGGTATCTGAGAAAGATGGTTGAAGTTACAAGAAGAGACATGGTCTGTAACCAGACGATACGTCAAGGCCTAAAAACCCAACCCCTGCAGACGAAAGTAGAACAGTCCCAACTAAGATGGTTTGGCCATGTCTGCAGAAGGGAAGAAGATCGGCTTCCACGACAAGTATGGGAAACTAAGAGCAAAGGATCCAGACCCCCAGGACGACCCAGAGTCCGCTGGAAGGACAACAATAGACAATCTCTGAAGGATCGAGGACTAGATTGAGACCAGGCCAGAAGGAAGACAGCCGATAGGATAATAATGGCGCTCTCTCTTCCAAATCTCTATACTTCTCAGTAGAAGAAGAACGTCCAAGCAAGTAAGTAAGGTATAAGGCAGCATACTACGCTAGTTGACTGGTCCTGAACTAATAATAATATTTATGTATAAAATATCACACAAGACAGCACATGCAGTTCTGATTGTCTAGCTTACAATAACGTCTCCTTCTACATCTGTTACCCTGGAGATATTTAGGACAAGGGCTGCCTTGTAAGGCTATCAGCAAGTTTCTTCAGAATGATCCTATCCAATGCCAGCACCTTGAACTTATCTCATATCCCACTGGCGATAATTTTGTAATTTTTATGCAAAGTTTCTCATTTATTTCATAACTCAAGTCCGCCCAAAAGTTGCTGGCACAGACAATGATATCAAAACAAGAATACAAAGGCAGGAGGAGATTTCACTGCATTGGAAAAAATATGCAGTTCAAAAGAATCAAGTTCAACACAAACATAACAATCGTCATCCCAAATGTGAAGTCATTTCTGTTGTTTGGCTTTGAAGTATAGAGAACAATAAAAACAACCAAAAAGCTATAGACTTTCATAAATGGATGCTTGCGTAGAATAAAAGGATTGAAGCAGTATGACAAGGTCACCGATGCGTAACTGATGACAAGAACCAGACTAGCGACAATGGAACAAGAGATGACAAGAAGCAGACTAGCGATAATGGAACAAGAGATGACAAGAACCAGACTAGCGACAATGGAACAAGAGATGACAAGAACCAGACTAGCGACAATGGAACAAGAGATGAGAAAATCTACTCTGTAGATTGAGATAGGACACACATTTAGGAAACCCGTTGATAGGACACACATTTAGGAAACCCGTTGATAGGACACACATTTAGGAAACCCGTTGATAGGACACACATTTCCAGGCAGATCTTCTTCTGCAATTCACACGGTATAAGAAACAGAGGTGTACCCAAAAAAAAAAAAAAATCACCCGAAGAAGAGAACCGAAGACATAATGAAAATGATAAGAATGACATGGAAAGAACTGGAGCTGATGGCACAGGACAGGAAGACTTGGCATAAATTTGTTGACGGCGAATGATTCTTGGGGAGTTGAAGGGTGGTGATGATGAGTTCATCCCACTGGCACCTGAGTTGGCAGCGAAAAGAACCAAGAGGGAGAAGTTTTTGTAATTAGTTCTGTATTTATCTTTACTTCCTCTCCGAGATATGCTTTGTTACAGGATTCATTCAAGGGAGAGAGCTGCGGGCAAAAAAGAAATTGTCGAATCATTCTCTCTCTCTCTCTCTCTCTCTCTCTCTCTCTCTCTCTCTCTCTCTCTCTCTCTCTCTCTCTCTCTCTCCTCATTATTCCTCACTTGTCCCTTCTCATTCACCCATGTGTCGCCGATTATACCTATTTCGTATAAAACGTTTTTTTTACTTTATTAATAGCTACAAAAATAAATTCATATTCTTCGTGTCTGCTATCTTCATCACAGGTCATTACGTCAGAGCCACGCTTCAAGCAGACGTCTGTATTTAGTCAGCGCGGCATTTTTCAATCATCATATTATGACTAGCTTCCTTACATACACGATTATACGTTACCGGTATAGTACCGTGTCTCTTTTTTTTTAAAGTAACTTTAATTCAACCATTAAAGATACTATAAAGACAGAAAGATGAATTTGCGACTTTTTTTATGGATGTGTATTCATTATTTCATTAATTAATGTAATAATTGAATTTAAACGCTTGAGTGAGGGGAGCTGCTGTGGCCGTGTATGGACTTCTCACTTGCGCCAATTATTATATGTGGATGATGGTTGTCTACTATACCCTTCTTCTAATTGTGTTGATGGTATAGGTTTCGTATCTCTACCCTAGCAGTAGCCAGTTTGTTGTACCGTATTGTGATAAGAAAACGTTCTCCCATACGATAACATTTACTCGTAACAACAGTGGATGATTGACTTCACGCTGACAGCAGTAAACAATTAACGTTGAACTTTATTTACATAAATTATCAAAAATTATCAACCATGAGGTTGGCATACTTGTACAGCAAAACTTCAGTAGGTAAAATCTCAGTGTCACACTCTCTCTCTCTCTCTCTCTCTCTCTCTCTCTCTCTCTCTCTCTCTCTCTCTCTCTCTCTCTCTCTGTCAGACGGGCCTGCGTGCCCAATTCTCAACCCTTTGAGAATAAAGTTCGTTCGTTCGTTCTCTTTCTTGTTTCAATTATCGTATTGTCTCTAGTGGTTATTGTGGTCACAGCTTGAGAACCAGTGATGACGTAATATCGGTGATACGTTAATAAACAAGAGGAAACTTTGAATAGATCAAAGTGTATAATCAACGATGCTATTTATACGAAGTTTGGTTTTTTTTTTTAAAAGTAATGCAGGTAAATTAAGAGGGGGCACTTGGAATATGATAAAAAATCTGGGAAACATGACGAGGCCCCTGATAATGGCTGGTCCTGGACAATGTATTGATAGCAGTTATTACAGCGCTTATAAATATTAAGACCTGACAGGACTAATAGTATCCATCTGATAGCATGATGAAGCCTTAATAAGGGCTAGCCTTAATATCCTTATTAGCCTTGAAAATTACTGCTAGCTACGCCTGTGACTCGTACACTGCGATTTGTAAGTTCGTTTAAGTGTGCTTATAAACACGTATTCGGTTACACAGCATGTGATCAATAATGTGGATTACGGAGTAAATTTAACACGTGGTGCTTCATTGAGACCATATATGGAATTAATAGTTTATAAGGCTTTTTAATCGATTTTGTACATGCGTATCAATCATTGATTCAATGAGACATGTTGGAAAGATTGTAACCAGCGGGTAATAACTGTAAAAATACAAAGATGGTAATCGCGGCAACGGTTCCTTCCCTTGAAAAAAGTGCAAACCGAGACAGAATTCAAATCCCCGTATGATGTTGGATGGAGCACGTGTATTAAAACGTCTAGGTCGAGTAATTTCTTTTGTCTAACAATACCCGAAGTTTGCTTCTTGTGTTTTATTATTACATAATAGTTACGGCATGAATGGAAAGCATTCATAGAAGCTTCAAATCTCCAGGAACTAGTGTGGATCTACTGTCCTGGTCATGTATGCAGTAATAATAGAGCTGACAGACTAGCAACTAGAGCACCCATAGTGGGGAAACTGGATATGGATAAGGGAACGAACGAACGAACTTTATTTTCAAAGGGTTGAGAATTGGGCACGCAGGCCCGTCTGACATTCTGCCCTTCCTTTCTGTCGTCTTTTATACTGGTTTCATTTATTCTTACATACATTTTACCCATCAATTCAAGGAATTCAACGTTATAAAGGTAAAATAATAGCATACTCACATTCACAGTATCTAATTATAAACATGAAATAAAGTATGTTGAAAAATACAAACTAAGTATCACCATGACTGAGAATGATTAATGATCGCCTGTTAGAGAATGACACTGCAATATATGAGGGAAAAGACAAAGATTATGAGAATAAATGCAAGAAATGATAACAAGATTGAACTTGAAGAAACACCACTAAAGGATGTAGAATCATACACATATCTTGGCAGTAGTAGGCCTATAGACAAGAGTTGGTGGGACAGACAGTGATATCAAAAAAAGAATACAAAAAGCAAGAGGAGCTTTCATTGCATTGGGAAATATATGGAGACCAAGAGAAATCAAGTCCAACACGAAAATAAGAATCTTCAACTCAAATGTCAAGTCAGTTCTATTGTATGGCTCTGAGACATGGAGAACAACAAAAACAACAACCAAAAAGCTACAGACTTTTATAAACGGGTGCTTGCGTAGAATAGAAGGACTGAAATGGTATGGCAAAGTCACAAATGTGGAATTGATGACAAGGACCAGACAAGTGCCAGTGGAACAAGAGTTGAGAAGAAGACGCTGGCGATGGATAGAACACACATTGAGAAAACCTGTTGATAGCATTACAAGACAGTCCTTGTTCTGGAATCCACAGGGAAAGAGAGGCAGAGGTAGACCAAAAAACACACGGAGAAGAGAACTGGATACAGAGGTGAAAATGATGAGAAAAACATGGAAAGAACGAGAGGACGGCACAGGACAGAAAGACTTGGTATGTGTTTGTTGAAGGTCTATGCTCCTTGGGGAGCTAAAGGGTATTGTTTGTTGTTAGAGAACGACACTAATATATGAATCATCAAGGTTAAGACTGTTGGAATTTGGCATCAAACGTAAGGCTAGCAGAGATAGACACAAGAGAGGACGCATTCATCATGTATACAACATCATGTATCTTCGACATATACTGAGGGAAACTGAGCACCTATGGGTTTGCCCGGAGTGTAATATGTCGATTGTGTTCAACAATGACAATAATAGTAATAGCTAAGGTAGCAAATGTGAAAAAATTTAAGAAGAGAATAGGAATGGCCAAACCTACGTTCAACAATATACGACAGATACTAACATTAAAACATATAATATGAGACAATATGCGACAGATACTAACATTAAAACATATAATATGAGACAATATGCGACAGATACTAACATTAAAACATATAATATGAGACAATATGCGACAGATAATAACATTAAAACATATATGAGACAATATGCGACAGCTACGTACCAATATTAAAACATATAATATGCGACAGATACTAACATTAAAACATATAATATGAGACAATATGCGACAGATACTAATATTAAAACATATAATATGAGACAGATACTAACATTAACACATAAAATATGTGACAGATACTAACATTAAAACATATAATATGAGACAATATGTGACAGATACTAACATTAAAACATATATGAACGAACGAACGAACTTTATTTTCAAAGGTTTGAGAATTGGGCTCACAGTCCCGTCTGACATTCTGCCCTTCCTTTCTCTCGTCTTTTATACTGGTTTCATTTATTCTCACATACATTTTACCCATCAATTCAAGGAATTCAACGTTATAAAGGTAAAATAATAGCATACTCACATTCACAGTATCTAATTATAAACATGAAATAAAGTATGTTGAAAAATACAAACTAAGTATCACCATGAAACAAAATATGTTGAAAAACACTATCATCATCATTAAACCTACATTCGATATTATATCATTTGTTCGGAAAAATAATCACATTAGGGGGGCAGATAATCAGAACTCATAAAGTAATCGAAAAGTTTACGATTGTATGAATAGGGACTGAGGTTGTTATCTTTCAGATAATGTGGAAGATAGTTCCAGAGATGAGCAGCAGAGTAAGCTACCGGTAAGCTTTTCTTGAATAAGTCAAGCCTAGGCTTGGGCACTTGTATTTTGTTAAGGCGTTGACTGCGTCTTTCACTGTATTTGAACATTGGCCACAGATATGTTGGAGCATTCTGTGACAGGATTTTGTGAACAAATTTAGCTTTGTTGAACAGAAAGCGCTTTCTTAGAGGCAGTATTTTGAGATCTTTATATAGATCTACACACTGTGCTTGGCAGTTGTCAGAAACTAGACGCACTGCACGCTTTTGTAGTGAATGGGGTCTTTTTGTATTGGACATAGAACAACCATCCCAGATTGTGGAGCAATAGTCAAGGTTTGTTTGTATGTGAGGTATATAGACCTAGAACAATTTACGTGCATCTTCATCTAGGAAATGTTTGATTTTAGCTAACTGGTAAACTTTCTGTGCCGTTTGCTTGGTCAGTGCATGAACATGTGAGTTCCAATTTAGATGCTGGTCAACGACTATTCCTAGAGTTTTATGTTCATTACCGTTTTCAATTGGTAAGGTACCAATATAGATCTGATGTGTTGTTTTCTCTGAATTTTGTAATTTTTGTCTAGTTGATATTAAAACATGCACTTTGTTTTAATTATATTAATTAGCATGCGATTTCCGATGCTCCACCTAATCAGATTGTCTGTATCTTTTTGTAACGATAGTTCGAGTGTGTTGCAACTTGTATCACTCGTGTAGACAGTACAGTCATCAGCAAATAGGTCACAGGATGCGTGCTCGACGTGCAGTGGAAGGTCATTAATGTAAATGAGACAATATGTGACAGATACTAACATTAAAACATAATATGAGACAAATACTAACATTAAACATATAATATGAGACAGATACTAACATTAAAACATATAATATGAGACAGATACTAACATTAACACATATAATATGAGACAATATGAGAAATCAGAGTATCAAGTATTAGACTAGATAAACTCTTTATTACTGTATGGCGTAAAAGCGAGGACAAGTACCAAATTGTTGGAAGGAAGAATTAAGGCCTTGAAATGTCGAGATGTAGCAGAATTGGACATATCCCATTTAAAGAGAAGAGAACAAATAAAGAGGTTTTAGAAAAACTAGAGAAATAATGAATGAGATGAAAGTTAATAAATATTCTAGTCATATTAAAAGACATAACGCCTCGCTGAAAACCATAATGGAAAAAATTTCTGAAGACAAATGTACAAGAGAACAGGCAACCTCATTATCTCAAACAAGTTGTCACACAAGGTGACTCATGGGGGCAGGCAACCTCATTATCTCAAACAAGTTGTCACACAAATACAACTGTTGCAAGATCATGTGACAGACAGAAACAACTGTTGCAAGATCATGTGACAGACAGAAACAACTGTTGCAAGATCATGTGACAGGCTTCCTACGATACTAACTACAGTGGTGTTTGTATGTTCAGAAAGGAGTGCGAAGGAAAATTATGATTACTTTTTTATTTGTCCTAATTACTTTATGATTGTTGATCAAGGCATTTGCATTGTTGCATCAAGCTTGTTTTTATTTTGTTTTTTAATTATAAGCCATTTAGACCTTTACAGTTCACAGCCCTGCTAATATTTCAACCCCCCAACGACCAAGCGAAGGGGCATAACTCTTTTTCTTAAATATTTCTTACATTTAACAAATTATTTATACACTAATATTACTTCAAATAACACAAAAACACATTTATTGGTACAGTAAAATGGACATACTTTAATACCTGTATATTTTAATGTCACATTTAAATGTTTTTCACAGTTTAAAAAAAATGTCAAAACCAAAAAATTACTTTATCTTTATGATAGTCTTGCGCTGGAAAGCTTTTATATACATTATTAGCAGTTTTTCTTGAAAATTTGAATATCAAACAAATTATACTAACTTTGAGAACACAATTTACTAAATATCTCCTGCTTATTGATGACTTTCATATTGAATTCTTTCTCTCTACTGCTCTTGTATTGATGCATTGCAGATAGTATTCATGTTGTTTATATTGTAGTTGTTGTTGATGCCAATTTTTGAAAGGCTAGCAAAGAGAGTGGAAGCAGTGGTGTTTACTGTTTCAAGTGCTCCCACTGCTAGTTTCAGTTTAAAATAAAAATCTGTAAGTGGATCCAGGTGGAGAATAGATGGTGGTACAAGATCATCAACACAGAGACTGATGGAGCTAACAAGATAAATACCAGTGGACAAGAATGTCAAGAAGAGAGTGAAAGTGAATAAGACACACTGAGTTATTTGCTAGTATCACAAGACACTGTCCATCTTGGAGCCCCCGAGGTATAATAAATAGAGGAACATCCCAAAACATGCGGAGAAGAGAACTTGAGGCAGAAATAAGGATATGACGGATGGAAAGTGAACTGGATCAGACTGCTCAGGGGGAGTTGGAGAAACTGGAAAGATGAAGAATATTCCAGAATAATTGTTGTAATTCTCATGTATTCTGCACCACCCTTAGTTAGCATGGGTTCAGTTATAGAACCTGTGCGATAATAGAATTTTCTATCATAATTGTACATGACAATTACAAAACAATGCTGGATCTAAGCTAAATATAAAAAGAGTTAACTTTGGGTTTCCATACTGATTTTAGTTTTGCCGAGATCACCGTGGTACGTGCTGTTGCTGCTATTATTTCTGTGCTGAACTCATCATTTTTTAAAATCATTGCTTCAGCTGTTTAAACTAGGACACAGCAGATGTCCATTTATCATGACATTTGACTGAGTTTTTTTGGTGAGTGAGCATCAAATTGACAGAGTGGTTAGTATGCTGCTCTCTCGCGGCAAAGGTGCTGATTTTCTACCCAGCCGTAAATGGGTACCTGACTTTTCTCTTGAGTTAGTGAAGGAAAACGCAGCAAGGACAGAAACTGGTTGCCCCTCCCCCTCAATGCTGGATTTAGTATAGTGAGATCTTTAACACTTCACTCCCATACAGAAGTATCTGCTGTAGCATTACCTTTACCTATTGATTATTTATCATCACTTTTTTTTTTTTTACACCTACTTGTGACAGCAATCTCAAGACAGGTAATCAAGATGACAAGCTGTTGTTCTCCAGGTAACCCAACTATACCATCAGGGAATCACAAGTTGGGCAACTGATTGGTCTCAAATACTAACTTTACTTAACTGGTTCTCAAATTTTTCTGACATTGTGCACTAAAGAAAATGTTGAACAATAATGATGAGAATAGACATCTGTCAAATCCTAACTGGTAGCTAGTAACTATTTTCCAAAATTATGAACATTGTTCTTAATTTGTTTTCCAGCTGTCATATGTCTTCATGTGGGCGTGGTTTGCATTCTTTGAGAAAATAAACAGTATGTAATGCTAATATTTTAGCTTACTTAAAAACTTATAACAAGCACAAACAATAACTTATTTCTAATGCCAACAGACATTTAGGTGCATACAGTCAAAATCGAACCCACAACACTCACAAAGAATGTAACAAAAAGTAACAAAACACAAGCAAGGTTAAGAAATATCAAATTATATTGACCATTAAATTCTTCCAAACACAAAAAAATAAATAATTCTTGATTTCACTGCCACTTCATTCACTTCCTGCAAAAATTAAACCAAAACAAATAAATCACTAAGAAATTTATTAACATATATTATGTGCATAGAAGTATACTATTGCTCATTTTCAATAGAGGAAGTTGAGGGGAACTGCGGTAAGACGTGGAATACAATGGGTGGGTTTGAAAAAAAAATCGAAAAAAGGTGATTCGTCTTACGAGGACAAAAGACAAAGAAAATAGTCTACGTTACGGCCACAAGGCCTTCGTCAGGAAAGGAAAGAAAGTGAAGTCTAGATAGGACACATAAAAAACTTAATAAAATAATAAAATAAAAACTGGGTACTTCCCTGAAGGCAAGAACCGAAATTCGCTGTCTGTTAAAGAGCGCGTGGTTGAACAGAAAGCGACTTCCGCCGCCGGGTGTACACAATACATACTGAAAAACTAAAAAACGAAACCGGACAATAAACTACCCAACGGGATAAAAGTGGGGACTGGAAATAGAAGAGGACAGAATGAGTGGGAGATAAATAAATGTGAAATTAAAAAATGTATATGACATACAAATAGAATAAGAGTGGGAAGAGTCAAATAGAGCAAGAGAGGAAAGGGTGACCTCAGACAAAGGTGTGAAAAGTGTTGAGACCGGCTGGTTTTAGACACCCCATGCGGTGTATAAGACGGTTCTCAAGCTGTTCTCGGCTGGCAGTGTCAGAGGAGCAGGATCGGATCGCTGTGACCTGGATGTCGATGGGACCATGGTGGTCAGGACCATTGAAGTGTATGGCAACTGGTGTGGACTTTTGCTGAGCGATGTCATTTAAGTGCTGGCTGAATCTGTCCCCAAGTCGTCTGCCTGTTTGGCCAATATAAGTTTTGCAGCAACGTTTACATATGATCGTATAAATGACATTGCGCGATTCACACGTGAAGCTACTAGTAATGGTGTACGTAGCCTTAGGAAAGGACACCTTCTGGGTTGAGGTGACATACTTGCACGTGTTGCATCTTGTCCGACCACAGGGTAGTGTGCCAAAGTGAGTGGCATTCTCCTTTGGGAGACGGCTGTGAACAAGAAGATCCTTCAAGTTCTTGTCACGTCTATATGCCACCAAAGGTGCTTCACTGAATACTTCTTGGGTCACAGGCTCTGCTTGGAGGATAGGGAGGTGGCGGAAAAGGATCTGTTTGACAGTAGTACTATGAGGGTGATGGGTCAAGATTAATTTGACTCTATCCGAAGTGGATTTATGGTGAGGTATGAGGGCCTCAAGAGATATGCAACAATGCAAAATTATAGACAACAGTTTAATGTAGGACAGCTAAGAAATCAAGAAACAAGAGACAAATTTGCGGTCACAGTATCCAACAAATTCCAAGTGCTACAACAGCTGGAAGATGTAGAGAATACAGAAGACTATTGGCAGCAGGTCAAAACGGTATGGAAGGAGACATGTGAAGAAATACTGGGGAAAAGGGAAAGACAACAAAAAGCATGGACAACATAGAGGAATAATGTTACTATCAGTGCCAGGAAAAGTATTAAACAGGATTATCCTTGAGAGATTAAAAGAGTCGATAGACAAGAAATTGAGAGATGAACAAGCAGGTTTTCGACAAAACAGATCATGTACAGACCAGATAGCCACTTTGAGAATAATAGTTGAACAAAGTCTGGAATGGAATTCACCACTATACATCGGATTTGTGGACTATGAAAAGGCATTTGACAGTGTAGACAGAGAATCACTTTGGAAATTGATGAGGCATTATGGAGTTCCCCTGAAGATCATTAATTTAATAAAGAAAACATATGAAGACATGACATGCAGAGTTCTTCATGAAGGACAGCTTACAGAACCATTTGGGATAAGAACAGGAGTGCGACAGGGATGCCTCTTGTCTCCATTTCTTTTCTTGCTGGCAATAGATTGGGTTATGAGATCATCGACAACACACAACAGAAATGGAATCCAGTGGACTCTGACTAAGCAGTTGGATGATCTGGATTTTGCTGATGACTTGGCTCTTCTGTCCCATAACCGTAATCAGATGCAGGACAAATTGAAAACACTCGATGAGAGGTCACAGCAATTGGGTCTGAAAATACACAGGGAAAAGACAAAAAATAATGAGAATAAATGCAGGTAATGATAATAGGGTTGAACTTGAAGAAACACCAATACGAGATGTAGAATCATATACGTATCTTGGCAGTAATATAGACAAAGTTGGAGGGACAGACAGCGATATCAAAATAAGAATACAAAAGGCAAGAGGAGCTTTCATTGCATTGGGAAATATATGGAGATCAAGAGAAATCGGATCCAACACGAAAATAAGAATCTTCAATTCAAATGTGAAGTCAGTCCTATTGTATGGCTCGGAGACATGGAGAACAACAAAGACAACAACCAAAAAGCTACAGACTTTCATAAATGGGTGCTTGCGTAGAATAGAGGGATTGAAATGGTATGACAAGGTTACCAACGTGGAACTGATGACAAGAACTAGACAAGTGCCAGTGGAACAAGAGATGAGAAGAAGACGATGGCGATGGATAGGACACACACTGAGGAAACCTGTTGATAGCATTACAAGGCAGTCCCTGTTCTGGAACCCCCAGGGCAAGAGAGGCAGAGGAAGACCAAGAAGTACATGGAGAAGAGAGTTGGAAACAGAGGTGAAAATGATGAAGAGAACATGGAAAGAACTTGAGATGATGGCACGGGACAGGAGGACTTGGCATGTGTTTGTTGAAGGCCTATGCTCCTTTGGGAGTGGAGGGTTATGAATGAATGAGGGCCTCCTGACGAGAGATGGGGAGCACACGTTGGAGAGCAGAGATGACATTTTCAATAGTATCATTAACACAATCACTCAATCAACTTGTACCCTTAAAGTAGAGCACAATGTATCTTCAGTCACCCTTTCTGAAAACCAATTTTATACTACAAAAAACAAATATTGTCTAAAACTGAAAAAAGAGCCAACATGATCAACAAATAAATAATTATTGTATTTATGATGATCTTCCAAATTCCAGTTTTGTTAAAACTGCATTCTAGGTTCCCAGATAATTTCCAACTTTTGCAGTACAAATAGTCACAAGTCACATTTCGCCCTCGGGTGTCAGTGTCATAACCCTCCACTCCCAAAGGAGCATAGGCCTTCAACAAACACATGCCAAGTCCTCCTGTCACGTGCCATCATCTCAAGTTCTTTCCATGTTCTCCTCATCATTTTCACCTCTGTTTCCAACTCTCTTCTCCATGTACTTCTTGGTCTTCCTCTGCCTCTCTTGCCCTGGGGGTTCCAGAACAAGGACTGCCTTGTAATGCTATCAACAGGTTTCCTCAGTGTGTGTCCTATCCATCGCCATCGTCTTCTTCTCATTTCTTGTTCCACTGGCACTTGTCTAGTTCTTGTCATCAGTTCCACATTGGTAACCTTGTCATACCATTTTAATCCCTCTATTCTACGCAAGCACCCATTTATGAAAGTCTGTAGCCTTTTGGTTGTTGTCTTTGTTGTTCTCCATGTCTCTGAGCCATACAATAGGACTGACTTCACATTTGAGTTGAAGATTCTTATTTTCGTGTTGGATCCTATTTCTCTTGATCTCCATATATTTCCCAATGCAATGAAAGCTTCGGGTGTCAGTTCACATCATCATTCTCATGATCCCACCATGAATTCAATGCAGATTAGTTGTAATGTCATTTACTAAACACAGCGTCTAGTCTTGAACTGTCATCCCAAAAGTCAATTTCACATACTTCATTTGAAGCCCACTACAGCAAAACCGCATCGCAAGCTGATTTCTCTTCCCATGGATGTCTGGTCACCACATGGAAAAATCGGTCTGTGCATGGCTGGCCCAAGAGCTTACCTGAAATTAAAGAAAATCAGAGACCACACACAAAAAGCATACCATGTTTAGTGATCCTCCTAGTCATTGCTGTCTTGCGATGTACGCACCGTTAGCCTCTCAGATACTTTGCAGCTGCTATGGCTCTTCTAGTCAGATTTCATCTGTAAAGATTCCATCTTCAAACAAAGCACATTTTCCCTATCCATTAATCTATACTTCTAGCAGGTTAAGTCCATATTTCATTTCCTCCATGTCCAAAAGTCTTGCAAATATGTATTACTGGTAACACTGCAGTCAATTTACATGTCCAAACACTCACTGTAACTTGCTTGTATTTCATGGCCATCAAGAGGATGAAGAAAGCCTGCTTCAATGTCTATGATGCGGTCGTCGTCTTTATCGCCTGCAAGAATAACATGAGAGACCACCACACACACACAGGCACACCAGTCACATTTCGCCCTCGGGTGTCAGTTCACGTCATCATTCTCATGATCCCACCATGAATTCAATGCAGATTAGTTGTAATGTCTTTACTGAACACAGCGTCTAGTCTTGAACTGTCATCCCAAAAGTCAATTTCACATACTTGATTTGAAGCCCTTCTTCTTTGATCCTGAGCCGCCGACCGTCAGAACAGTCAGTGGCCATCATGCCTAGTGGCGTCTTGTAGGGCAACAACAAATTGTTTCCACTTTGCTTGGTCGGTGGCCATCCTTCGTACAGTGCCCCAACTCTGGTTCATTCTTTGCATCTCAGCCTCCACAGTCCTCCGCCAGGTTGTTTTTGGTCGGCCTCTCTTTCATTTTCCTTTAGGGGTCCAAAGCATAGCTGTTCTTGTGATGGCATCGAGGTCTCTTCTGAGGACATGACCAATCCAGCTCCAGCGTCTGCCAGCTATGATGGTGTGCATGTCCTCTTGCTTGCTACGAGTAAGCAGATCTTGGTTAGTGATGGTATTCGGCCAAAAGATTCGGTGAATTTTTCTTAGGCATGTTTTGTGAAAAGAGGACAATTTTGACATTTCCTTCTCTGTAACTCTCCAGCATTCCGCACTATAGAGAAGCACAGAAAGCAGACAGCTCTGAGATATCTTAATTTTGTGCTTGTGCTGTATTGGTAGGACTTCCAGATGTTGTTTAGGCTAAAGAAGGCTGTTCTTGCCTTATTCATTCTGATGTTGGATTCGAAGCCCACTGCAGCAAAACCGCATCACAAGCTGACTTCTCTTCCCATGGACGTCTGGTCACCACATGGACAAATCGGTCTGTGCATGGCTGGCCCAAGCGCTTACCTGAAATTAAAGAAAATCAGAGACCACACACAAAATGCATACAATGTTTGTGATCCTCCTAGTCATTGCTGTCTTGCAATGTACGCACCGTTAGGCTCTCAGATACTTTGCAGCTGCTATGGCTCTTCTAGTCAGATTTCATCTGTAAAGATTCCATCTTCAAACAAAGCACATTTTCCCCATCCATTAATCTATTTCATGTGTAAAGATTCCATCTTCAAACAAAGCACATTTTCCCCATCCATTAATCTATACTTCTGGCAGGTTAAGTCCATATTTCATTTCCTACATGTCCAAAAGTCTTGCAAATATGTATTACTGGTAACACTGCAGTCAATTTACATGTCCAAACACTCACTGTAACTTGCTTGTCTTTCATGGCCATCATGAGGATGAAGAAAGCCTGCTTCAATGTCTCTGATGGGGTCGTCGTCTTT